>JAPDSC010026371.1:6601-18680 GCA_026290005.1 Latrodectus geometricus
GGAGGACTTGGGTTCGAATCGGGCAAAGATGTACTTTCTCTTTCTCTCTCTGTGTTTCTTGTCCTTTCCTTAGATGATGGATGAATGTGGCCTGCCCTATAAACAAGTTTGTGGTGGTGTGGCGTGGGCGATGCTACTCGTACCTCCGTGACTTGGTACACAGGTGCCCACCGGGTAACGATAAAATGAGCAGCAGTTTTCAACTTGTTGCGGCTAATGGGCTAATGTACTTTACTTGCTCAAGTGTGCCCGCCATTAGAAACAAAAAAAAGTATTTATTTGGTCAGAAAGTGAATAGATAGGTTTAGGACATCTGTCAACAAAAATAACTGTCGGATACCATAAAGAAAGAGACGAATTAACTATTTTTGTTGATCACTTTATTATTCAGTAAATTCTGTTTCTAGTGTAGCTGCCGTGGCCTGATTGGAGAAGGCGTCGTTCTTGCGATGAGGAGCCAGCTCAGGAGTTAACCTCGTCACTAGACCGTTCTTTGAAATTACGAGGCGATTGGCAGAGCTTTCCGGCTATTCCCTCATCAGATGAATGAAATTACAAAAAGTGTTCGAAGAATATTTGGTGACTCCCAAGAACACGTGAATTTAACATGTGTGCTTGAGTGTTGTTAAAATATTACCTGGAACGACATTATATCATAAAATACTCAAAACATTCGGGTTGCGAATATCTTCAAAACTATGAGAGGGTTAATTTAATTAAAAATTATAGGCCCCAGCATATGGTTCCCTTAGCAGTAATTTTCTAAAATAACCGTGCATAAAAGTGTTAAAAAGCTTGCAATCATTCAACACCTCGCTTTCATAATAGATAAGAAAAAGAAGGGCTTTAGAAATTGATAAAATTATTCACGCTGTCATCCCATAAGAGATTATACTTGGAAGTTAAACAAATATGAATAAATTAAGAGAGAGGATCAATAAAAACTCATTTCCTCATCCCCATTCCTTTTTCCCAGAATTCCCTGCCTGACATTTAATGAGAGAGGCTGTTTATGAAGAAGTTGTTTATAGCGATCGAAAAATGTTTGAAGTTGGTCATTTATCAGGAAAAGTTCTTAAGCAGTGCGGAACTCGAAAATATATTATCAAGATTTATTGATAAGTTGTGCGTTACAATTATGTATATATAAGAAATAATTAGAAATATCACATAATGCGAAATAAATGAATGCATGCAAAGTTTATTAGCATGACAATACATTCAGTGCAAAAGCAATTTAAAAGAATTACCACAAAATAAATATTCGAAGATTGCTTAATATTTGGAACAAATATAAATACAATAAAGCAATAAGATAAGATGATTTAAATAAAGCTATAAAAGATAGAACATATAACCAGTATACAAAGCGAAATTTACAAAATTAATTTTAAAATTTCAGTCATTTAAATAATTATGCAGATCAAAAGGAAAAAATCGAAAAAACTTATTATAAATCAATTTAAATTAAATGAAGTACCGGTGAAAATGCGCTTTAGGTCCCCTACTTGGCGAGTTTTCAAAATAACGCATGCCATGGTGAAAATTCTACAGCTATTTCAAAGTGAAACTTAATTAACGACCAATGAAAAGGCTTAAACAAAAGAGTAATTAATGAGCATGCGCGAAAAAGCGCTTCAAATTATTTCCTCAGGAGGCTGTCATAAAGAGCTCATTAGGGATAAAAACGTCCGGTTTACCACGCTTGGTGTATTATCGCCAAGTTGGCAGAGTAGGGGACCTAAAGAGCAGATTAACGGAAGCACCAACATGGCCAGCTTCATAAAGGGTTGCAGACCATATTGGTACGAAATACGGCTTTTTTGCAATAGCTGTGAAGACTAATGTCTAAATCAAGCCATTGCACTTCAAAGCCATATTGTAAAAGATTTAAATTGAAGAAATAACACAAGATAAAAAATAATTAAGGAAAATACCAAATTTATAGTTGCCATGAATACCAAATTTCAAATCTCTAAAATTACAAATAAATAAAGCAAAGAATAAAAACAGATTCAAAGTTGACAAGATATGATAGTAAATTCCAAACATGCAAAACCACAAAAAAACACTGAAACAAATACATAAATTAAAAGACTAAGGGTAAGGGTAAACACTGTTGGCATTTCAAGCTTCTTATAAGACCTTCAAGACTTGGATGACCCTTCTGTAGTTTATAACTACGCCTTACTTCTTTCTTATAAGCAATGCGCTACTTGCCAAATAGTGTTTAATAAAATGAATTGGAATTCCATCATCAATTAGAACGTTTTTTTGTCTGTTTGTTTTTGATACTATTTAAATTAGTTTAAACTATTAATATTCTATTTAATTGATTAAAAATAATATTTTTATTCATTTTAGTAGAAATTTTAGGATTCTTAAAAATTTAATTTAAAATTAAAGTAATTAATTTGAATTATTAAATAGTTCATTAAGTTCAGAAGGTATTAGAGTTTCATAATATAAAGTGAATTGATTATTTTTAATTAAATATTTAGCTATTAGTCTTCGCCGCAACAATAACCAAGCTATACTTTGTACCAATATGGTCAAACCCCCTGATGAAGTTGATGTTGGTACTTTAATTTAAATTGATTTATTGTGAGTTCTTTCGATTTTTTCTTTTGATCTATATGATTATTTAAATGACTCTCGTATACATATATATCTACATATAATATGAAGCAAGAGAATTCGAAAATTCAAAATTAGACAATGATTTTTCCAGTCAAATACGACTTAAATAATTTTTATACATTTTATAATCATTCAAAAAACTCTGCATACAGTAATAAAAAAATTGCAAACATTTCCAGTCCAAAAAATTCAAACCAAATATTTATTTCATCAATTTGAAAAATTAAAAAAATGTAAAGATATATTCAGAAAAAATTAATGGCCACACTTAAGAAATTTTAAGAGGAAATTGTTACCGAATAAAATATTCTGTACTTTGTAACATATCCCTTTATGTTTGGCCATCGCCTGCAATATTTCATTTATCGATTAAGTTTGAAATCTAACTCATGCTTTATCCTGGTGAAATCTTAGTTAAATAAGTAAGTGGTAACTCAAATGTCCACTCTAAATTTTTTTTAACTAGATGCCCATTCATAGTGACTCATAGAATGCCATATTTCATCAACTATACATATAGTCGTCACATGACATTAAACATACTATTCAATACTAATCTAATTATGAAAAGTAAAAAAGAATACATGCTAACCAAAATAATTATATGAGAGTATGCTCCAAATTGCTTAGGATTACATTTTATAAGAAAGTTTTGTATATTTCGTATTTTTCTGAGTGCAATTTTAGTTTCTTAACGATTTTCAGTGAGTTTCACTCAAATAGAAAACATTTTATCATACGAAAAAAAATTACAATCTGTCTTTTCAGAAAAATATGAGAAACGGAAGTTACGATTAATTTAAATTTATCAAGAAAATAAGTTAATGCGATCATCTCTTGTATCAAGTTCAATGATTTATAATATAAAATTTGGTTTATTTTTGGCAAACAAGGGAGCATAAAAAAATCTGTCAACTTGACTTAGATAAATAGCGTAGCGTTATATTTATCAATATCAAGGGAACAATCTAAACAGACTCCGAAAGATGAATCTTCACGTACTCAAGAAAATTAATCGATTAAAAAATGATCGATGATAACAATTTAACTTTCTACTGTAACAATCTATCATAGATGCTTCAAACATTCTGAACCCTCGTTTCACAAGAGTGTGTACTCGTAACCGTAGAAAAAAATGTATTGAAATTTAAATTTAACAAAGAATGTCGTTTCTTGTATATCAAAAGTAAACATTCATTCTTCATGGAAGTTCTCAAAATGTTTTACTCCCTCTCTTTCAAAAATAAAAAATGAGCAGAATAAAAATAAGTTTCAGATTCCCAAAATACATCTATATTGTTCTTTTTTATTCAAAATGAAAGGTTTAGAACACCATTAAGGTTTAAACTTTGATGCGATTTTATACAAATAAAAGTATTTTGAGAGTGTTTCTAAAAATTAATAGTTTACGGAAATTAAATGTTAATGAAAAAATCTCTGAAGGAAACACCTTCCATTATTTATGCACAGAAAAACTACTTTAATGAAATATTTAAACTCCAAATACCTTCAGGGCCCAAATTCTTGAAGATATTCGTATAAAGTGACAAAAGAATTCTTGAAATTTAACTTCCTAAAAAGAGACAAGAATCCACGATTTTTCTACACATCAATGAATTCTGAATCAAATAAAATTCTTTCTCTCATTTTTTATTCGAATATTTTCACGAAAATAGAAATGAAAAAGAAAAAACTGTGTAGGAACACAATTGCAAGAAAACTGATTTGGTCGGAAAAAATGTTTCTTAAAAAAAGAAATAAAACTTGTAGTTTATATAATTAAATTATAGTCAGTTATTAACAAAGTTCTTCACGTTGTTGAAATTAAAACACTTACCACTTTATTTCTAGTGGCTAGAAAATGTTTAACTCACTTCATTTCTTTCCATTCTTATTATTTTTTTCAACAAAATATGTTTAAAAAAATTATTGTGAAACTAGTGTCTCGAGATAGAGTCCCTTAAGCTCGGCTCCAGATGGGAATTCTAACGCATGCGCGTTGAGTAAGAGATTTTAGCTGAGATTCAGCGGGTTGGCGATCCAAATAACGCGATAAATTCATCTGGCTAGAAAGTGTATTTTGTTTACATATCCGTTATCCTTTCAAAAAGAGTAACGACTTAGTATTGTTATATTTTTAATAGCATTCACAAAGTATTCGTTGGTTAAATCGTCATGATTGTGAATATAAATTCTATGTATTGTTAGAACAGTGGATTATTTTTTATTCTTAGATGTACCAACAAATTGTATAAAAAGTCGGGAATTTTTAATTACTGATTAGTGGATAAATTCGTAATTTACTAATGTTTATGAATACCATAGCTGCTATGTTTATTAAGCAAACTTTATGTATAATCTTAATGTCTCTTTTGACAGTAGCTGCTAAGGAAATTATATTCAAAGTAGCTGCTAAGGAAAGAATTTTATGTTTTGAAATATATTATTAAAATACATAACATTTGAATACATAAATTAACATTTGAAATACATAAATTAAAAAATATTTCAAACAATAAATTGATTGTTCGGCAAAATTCATAGTAAGAAGCTTATTATTTAGATCGCTACATTCCTCATTTATAAAAACTAAAATCTTATTTTTTGAAATAAAGTTCTACTCTCCAACTACAGAAGTTTAATTTATTGGAAGCTTTTGATTTATCTTAGTACAATTTTTAAATTAAAAAATAGACAATGTACACATTAAGTAACATAGTGTGTTAATTTTGTTTTTTTTAATTGAAATTTATAATGCATCCAAAGCTTGTTAAAACAATTCATGTATGCAAAAAAAAATTCAATTTTAAAGAAATTACTTGAGATAAATAATTATAAACCAGACACACATAAAATATTGTTTTGGCGTATAAACATAATAAAGTTAAAAAAAAAAATCTAAAATAATGAAAAATTCGAAATAATGAATTTATTAACCAGGCATAAAATATAGTTTGGTCATAAAAGCATAATGAAGTGATAAAATTTATAAATGTTTTGTTTCATATATTTCGTGAAAAAAAATTGATGTAATTTTACCATGACTTTTTTACACAGGATATTTTATTCTCATTTTTGTTCATAATCTATTTATTTAAATACAGAAATCAGAAGGAAATGGATCCTTCTTTTTTATTGCTAGCACGCAAAAATATTGGAAAAAATACATGACACAAAGTTTATAATATCTTTATTAAAATATAGAAATAAGAAGGAAATATAACAATTGCAATCATTATTTTTTTTAATGAGTAACTGGAAAGATATATCTCAATGGGGGCGAAATTCATTTCTCTGATAGAGTCCCGAAACTCAACTCCATAATTAAGCAAACAGGGTTGCTAAAACTAAATGTTCACATTGTATACCGCCAAATTATTACTACTACTTTCTTCAAGTGCGCATGCGTTATAATTCCCATCTGGAGCCTGGCTATGGACTCTACCTCGAGACACTAGTTATTGTGAATTCGTTCTCAGTTTTAATAGCATTCAAACATTAAGTCATAATTATCATTATGCAGGTAGAAAACGAAACCCATGCTTGTATGTTGAGTAATCTGCGCAAAATTATTCAAATATTTTATGTGAGCATTAATATCTCAAATCTAAAAATAAAAAAGGCTGTGCGATTCCTCAATGAACAAATAACAAGTTCGCAATAATTTGAATTCCGATTTGGAGCATTCATTTCTAAAACGCGCGAGCACTGAACAGAATTTCATTAAATGCCTATATCAATTTCACTAAATGCTTATACCGGTAAAAATTGGAACACTATTTACCACTAGACATCGAAACTGATGTCGAGTGGTAAATATAATTCCAATTTTTACCACTAGACATCAGCTTCGATTGAAACTGCGAAATGATGTGTCAAACCTCTTAAGAATTTACATAAATATTAGGTTGGGGAAAAAGAAATCCATTATTTTTACGTGAACTTTATGTAACTTCTTTTGGATTCGCATTGTAAAAAGGTTTAAAACAGCTTTCATGTAGATTTTTAGGTCTTGCGCGTTACGACTGCTGACATGCGATTCACTTCGATCATTTTTGATATTTTATAGACATTTTCGACGGTGCTGTATCCACATGCGAGGTGCATCTCTAACATCAAAAATACCCGAACGGAATCGACGAAACAAAAATTGTACGTAACTGGTTGTTACAGTCTTATATAGGACGATAAACACCTTTCACAATTTTAGCCACCCGACTATCTTTTTCACCATTACAAGAGAAAAACGAAAATGTATCGAATTTTTTGTTTGTTGTCTTCCATTTTTAAAACCTTGTACTCGTAACTGAATTAATCAAACAAAAAACCGCAAGAGGATATTTTAGTGTCAAATCTCACCTTTCCAACGAGCATAAATCTGAAATTGTTTGATAGATACCTCACGAGATATCGATCACTACAAACGTCTACCGAAAAAATAATGGATTACTTTTTCCCCAACCTAATACTTTTTAATGTTATATTACAATTAAAAAAAGTATTCATCTTGAAATTCTAAAACTGCTCAATTTGTTGAACAAAAACACTTCCAAAATTACGTCTTTTTTTTTTTTTCATATATTTTTAATTTAAATTGGAAAACTGCAATATGCATTTTTTCCCCGACAGAAAATACCCGAAATAATAAAAATGCCTAACACTTTGCACAAGTTTATTTTATCTTGATCAGATTCATGACTCTGAGGAGCAGTCCGAAAAAAATCTATAGATCACTATCACTAAAATCACTTCCAGAATCTGATAAATCTTCAGAAATATGTATCCAGGCAATCACTGAACATTTACCAGCAACCATTTCTGATTAGAAAAAAGCGGCAAACAGTGAATTAAGAGCTGTAAATGCAAAGTACCTTCAACTGAGGTAATTTAGAGAACGTCTGTTGGTCAAAACGTAAACTAAACATCTAATACATTTATTTCACTGCTTAAAATGTGAAAATTTGCGATACATCCTTCAATAAGGCAAGAAAATCACATGCCCTCGAAAATCGCAGAATTTTGCTACATTTAAAGTTACTTATCGATATCGCGGGAGGCTCAGTCAAAGGGTTAAGAGGTTCTCTAATTTCGGTTTGCGCACCTAATTGAACCACACTAATAATAGAATTATTGGATATATTTGTAAAAATTAGTTTTATTGGATGTTAAATATCGAGTTATCAAATTGAAGCTTGGTTCATGAACATTCTAGACTGAACTTATATATACTTATTAATCATGTTACAAACTTTTCTGAAAATGTTTTTATTCCCATTTGAATTTCTATAGATCTATATCTTTAGGCTTTCCGTAGCTTAGTGATGGGAGAGCGAAAGCTCCAAGTTAAAGGCACGGTTGAAGAAGGGGTGGCTATTGCACTTCTGTCAAGTTGAGTTTTCAAGGTTTTCTCTTTTGCAACACGTAAATATGGCTCACTATTTCTAAAATATCCTTCCAGGAGGCAATTTACAAAGTCTGTGTCAAAATAAATAACCCAATATATTTTGATTATTGTAATATTATTCTAATTATTTAATTGCTTTTATTTTTGGTATTTTAAGGAATAATCACTGCAGAGAAGCAGTGAATTGAAATTGGTTGGCATTCAGAATAAACATGTAATATACCATTGTGTATTTCAAGATAATAATAAAGTTAATCCAAATGATGTGAATGCAATATATTAGGTTGGGGAAAAAGTAATCCATTATTTTTTCGGTAGACGTCTGTAGTGATCGATATCTCGTGGGGTATCTATCAAACAATTTCAGATTTATGCTCGTTGGAAAGGTGACATTGGACACTAAAATGTTCTCTTGCGGTTGTTTGTTTGATTCATTCAGTTACGAGTACAAGGTTTTAAAAAGGGAAGACAGCAAACAGAAAATTCGATACATTTACGTTTTTCTCTTGTAACGGCGAAAAAGATATCCGGGTGGCTAAAATTGTGAAAGGTGTTTATCGTCCTATATAAGATTGTAACAACCAGTTACGTACAATTTTTGTTTCGTCGATTCCATTTGGGTATTTTTGATGTTAGAGATGCACCGCGCATGTCGATACAGCATCGTCGAAAGTGTCTATAAAATATCAAAAATGATCGAAGTGAACCGCATGTCGTAACGCGCAAGACCTAAAAATCTACATGAAAACTGTTTTAAACCTTTTTACAAAGTGAATCCAAAAGAAGTTACATAAAGTTCACGTAAAAATAATGGATTTCTTTTTCCCCAAACTAATATATATTGTATTTCGTAAAAACAAGAGTTTTAAAAAGAAAATTATAATGTTTAATAAAATGTATAAATCTTTTTTACAAATATTTTTATTTTGTAAAGAGGAATGCAATCGAATTAGTTAAAAAAAAAAAAAAAAAACTTTTATAAGTACTAAATCAATTTTGAATACCAAAAGACAAAATGCAACAAATTATACTATTTAAGACACTGCCTACGCATGTTAAAACTACTGAACTGCTCTTCGAGGTTACACAGAATAAACATTCAAAATAAAAAAAATTATTGAATAAAAGCCCCAGAGTTCTCATTGTATTTCATTTTAGAAAGAAATACCGCCAAATTACTATTATCGTCATCATATACAGCACTGCACTTGTCATTAATATAATCTTCTATTGTTGTGGTAGTATATTAAGATACAAGGCTGAAAATATTTCCGAGAAACCTTTGTCTATAAAGTTTATTTTTCCATTTATTTGAAATAAAAACTTGAAACACGCCATAGATTAAAAAAAATATCCCACTATCTTTAGTAATAAAAATACTTAAAATATATATATCTTTATTAATCTGAAACACTTTGCTGAATATTTGGAAATTTTAAACATTTTTATCAAAAATATTAAGATATTTAGTTAATCTCTTTCTACATTTCAAAAATTTGGTACATTATCTTGAAAATATTTATGTTAATAGAAAAATCGTATCATAACGAAACCAATAAAAATAATAGCTGAACATTTTAATCAATACTTACTCTAAGAATGATTCACATAAATACATTAATATTGATCTAGAAAAGAGCATATTCTTGAAGCTAATTGCCTATTTGTATTACTGAGCTTGATTTTGTGAAAAGCAATATGACAGAATAATTGGTAACAAACTTACACTAAAAACAAATTAAGTCTTGTTTCAGAGGTTACTTGACTGGTTTTGTACAATAATTAAGCTAAAATATATTTAAGCTAAAATTTTATTAAATAGGAAATAAGGAACTTTGTGCATCAATAAACAGCAAAAAAAAAAGTGTATTATAAATGGTATTACTATTCTGCATTATATATAAAAGCAATATAATAGTTAAACTTATAAATTCATCAATATTTTAAAAGAAATTGTATTCTCTTTATTTTAGTTAGTCCACACAGCATTGCTAAAAAAAATTTTAGAATTTAATTTTTCTATATCATAAAACAGTCATGAAATAATTGCTTTTATTTTTAAAGTTTTTATTCAAGCAGAAAAATGTATCAAAATATTTTGTTCCTTTTTTTAAAAGTATAACTCATATTTTTGTATCTTTTGCATTTAAAAATAAAACTACTTTTGATTTTAGTATAAAAGCAAAAACTTTACATTTTAAAATCTTCCACATCTTAAAATTAAATTCATATCTTTAGTAAAAACTTTTGGTATTTAAGAATAAAAATTTTGTCCAACATCTTCATTTATTCATGGATATAATGTATTAAGAAATTTATAGTTATAAATTAAAGAATGTTTAATTAATTAAATAATTTATAATAATAATATATATTATATATTAATAAATTAAATAATTTATAACTTAAAGAATAATTCAAACTACACAAAAGAAAACTAATTACAATTTACAAAAACATTACTCTATCATCCAAATATCTACTTCTAATAGAAAATCCTCATTCCTTATGATTGATTTCCTAAATCAAGTTTTTACTACTAATTTAATAATATATATTCTACTGTATTAAAGAAATGGAAAGAAAAATCTTGAAACCTTCATCAACCACTTTTTTCCAAAAATACACTCAAAAATAGTTTTGGCTGAAGTTGAAAAGCTTTTTATTTATATTTCATTTTTATTAGTATAAACTAAATTATACCTTTTGTAAAAACTGGTCAAAGATACATATAAGTTCCTAAGAAAGTAGTTAAGAATTTTACTTATTTTAAGAATTATCCCACTTAGATTGCATTCTTGTTACTAAAGACATTAATATATAGCAAATGAAAAGACATGATTTGGAAATGACTTAACTCAAGCTCATGAAAACTACATAATTTTAGTGACAGCAAATTAAAAAATATTATTACTTTCAAGTATTTAAATTGGTTTACATTAAACAAATTATTAATGACTTAATATTTGGAAGAACATTCTTCAGGGCTAGGAAAAAATGCTTCAAAAGCTGAACAAAAGCTCAAAAATATAACTAAATTTACAAAAATAAAGAAAATGCTATTTTTAAGCAAAAATTTTATTTGTGTGGTGTTATTTAATAATAGCTATTTTAATTAATATAAATAAATGGATTTTATTACTATCAATTTGTTATAAGCACAACTATTTAAAGTTAATTTGTAGCTCTACAGTTAAACTAGTACAGATACCTATAACAGAAGAGGTAATCAAATCAATGAAAAAATGAACTGAAAACCTACCATTTAAGTTTGGTTCTAATTTTAAGGCAAAATACTTTCAATTAGATGAACAAAAACATTTTCAATAAATTACAAATTCTTTCAATTAAAATACTTTTTCAGTACAAAAGAAATAAATTTGTAACTTTAAACATTTATTTTCTTTTCAAAATTACAACTCAAATTTGATAAATTTCATTTAAGTTAATTCAGTGCTCTTTCAATATGAAGCTTTTTAGCCATTCGAATTTAATTTATTACGACATTCTGAACAGTAATTCAAATTTTTTTAAATACCATTGCATCATAAATAATTTTTATGGATGTGGGATTTAAGTATGTATTTTCTATAATATATTTTATTCATATAGATAACTATTTTAAATTAATAGAAGTGCAGCATAATATTGATTTTACATACATTTAGAAGTTTCCATTTGTCTGACACCAGTATTATGCACAATTCCAAATCAAAAATCAATAACAAGTCTTTAATGAAGTTTGGTAACTTTAATAAAAAAAATGTCATCAATATATTAATGAGACTTGATACGCTTAATATAGTTTAATTATATACACAGATCAATTTTATACAAAGTTCAGATAATATAAAAAGGATAATATAGACAATCTCTACATGTTTATACTAAAAATAATTTTTGGAAATATAAATTTTTTATACATTTTTTTTTCATAAACATATTGAAAAATATAAAACTCTGAAATCAAGTATTTTCTTTTTTCACGATGAACAATCATTTAAATTTATAAGCGTACTTTTATTCACAATAAAT
>JAPDSC010026371.1:33680-58377 GCA_026290005.1 Latrodectus geometricus
TTGACACCTCTGAAAAAATATATTGATAAATATTTCAACAAAAACATTTATATTGGTCTACAAAATCTATCCAACTAGAAACAATACTGATGAAACTAGAAATAATATTGCTTTAGAGTTTATTAAGACAAAATATGAAAATTTTAAAATTTAAGCCTTCAAATTTTCTAGTTCAATTTTTATAAAATAAACTAGTTTCTTATTAAGTTAAAACACGGAGCCATTCTTACTTAACAGAAAAATTAAAAATTTGAATTGATCTATATTGGCTTTATAACAATATTTTTGCAGAAATTTTAAATTTCAGATAAAATTTCAATTTAATGTTCACACTATACAAATGAAATTTATTGATATTGAATATTATTGAAATTTATTGATATATTACTAATTTGGCTAACATTGAACTTTTATTCATATAAAATTTTAATATACAAACTTTAAATGAAAATCAAAATATATATTAGAAAACAAATTCACTATTTTAAATGACATTCCATTAGTATCTTATGCTATTAGTACTCTTAGTTCACACACTACAAAGCTTTCACACATGCATGAGTACTTCCTTTATCAACAATGGTTTCACAGCTTTAATTTACATATACAAGCAAAGCTTTATATTGTCTTCACACCTATTTATGTTCAATGATTTTTTAATGATGGTATGATTTTTCAATTAGTGTAAATTTTATTAAAAAGGAAGATTAGTAAAGGAATTCTAGGTCAATATTTATTAACATTTTCACTTCAGAAATTTGCAGCACTTTATCGAACAATCAGACAATAGAAATTGTTCTGAAAAAAAAAATCAGTTTTATAGTTAAAACTAGCAAATTATCTTTGAAGCATTCCAGATGTTTGCATTGTATTTTAAAGCTTATTTTTAACTTTGAAATATTAAGAGAAACTGCAAATAGATTATAGCACAAAAAATAACTTTATTTCAGTGTCTATTCTATTCTCAATCCAGTCAAACATTTTAATTCAAAATAAATTCACAGATTTAGAATTCAGATAAAAATAAATGATAAACATTGAAAATAGTAAATTTAAAAAAGAAAGCAATTATTCTAAGCTGATTGTAAAATTGCAATATTAAAATAAGAATGGCCAAATCCTAAATTTAAAAAAAATTATAAAATTGTAACTAATATACAACGATCAGATTCACAAGCAGAGATCTGATAAGCTCTTTTGAGAATAGCTAAAGTATAAAAATTTGAATACAATTTCAGATTCCTAGAAGTTAAAAGAAATCCAGTTAAATCTTGCTATCTGATTTGAATTATTTAATCATTCATAAGCATTCAACTAAAATTGGTTTTTTTAGCTAAAAAGGTATTGGATTTATCACTCCAGGAAATCACTGCATGTTTAAGTGATCTCAGCACTTGCATACCTTGGTTTGTCAGAATAGCACCACACTCTGATGACAGTAAGATGTCAGTGAACTTCATTTTGCTGTTTCTTATCACCGAATTGAAATTCAACACAAAACACGAAGCTCGCAAAGCTTCATAGTATTTAACTCAAATATCGGAAGGCCAGATGTTCTACGAATTTTCTACTAACTCAAACCAGCATGATAGAAAAACAATAAATGCTATAATGGAGAATTTTCAATAACCAGTCGCGTTTCTAGCAAACAGTAGTAAAAAAGAAAAGAATTTCTGAAATTACCCAAAAATGTATCATGATTTTCTTTGTCATAAATATCTCTGGATTAAAGAATATTAATTATTTGAAACATGTTGAGCATCATGTGCAGTAGTCTTCATGAATCCTAGTGACTGTGCCAACAGTGTCAATCATGTTACTAGTTGTAAAATCTTTTTACAAGGTGTCCAAATAAAGATTTTTCCACAAAATTGTGCCCCATAATATTGCTAGTTATATTGTATGAGTGAAATCTATTCTACTAGCCTGCACAAACGTCTGATAATTTCATTTACTTTAACACATGATATATCATTAAGTGACAACTGCAAAAAGTATCAGATACCAATTTTGATTTATGTGGATAAATCAAAATTGGTAATCTTAGCCATCAAGTAATACTTGATGGCTAAGAAAGTGATCATTCTACTGACAATGAAAACCTTTAAAGATGATAGGATGACACTATGTATATTTCTTTTATTCACACATGATACCAAACACTTCATTTTAAATAAATATATTTGAATGTCCTGTTAAGTTTATTACTATTTTATATCAAATTCCTATAAATATGTAATGTCATCAAGCATACAGAAATTGCTTACATGAGAATTTATATTGAAATTTTGATATTTTATAGAACATAAAATATTAGCAAAAAAATTCTTTAAAAAATCTGAATTTAATTCTAATTTTAATCAAAAACTACATAATTCTACATAAAAACGAATATTTTTGCAATATTGAAAAGTTCATTCTAATGAGACCTTATATTTAAAAATTACCTTTAAAAATGCATGAAATCTTGGTTTTGTAGCATCACAGCTGGCTAACAAACTTTTAGTTTTCTCAAAGAAATTTACAAAAGGTGGATATGATTTCATAAGCTCATGAGCCTAAATACAAAATATAATTTATTAGAAATATTAAATCCTGTTGTAAATTATACACATTTTCAAATTATAGGAAACTCACATGATTTAAAATTAAATTCCCAATACTATGCTCATCATTCCAACTATGAATAATTTCAGATAATTCATTTCTAATTTTCTGGTGTATCTCATATATTGGAGGTAAATTTCCAAATATAATTTTAATTTCTGCAGGAGCTAAGAGTACTCCACCAACTTGTTCAGGATTTTCTAAAGGCTCTTTAAATACCTGAATAAGAGAATAAAAATCGCATTATGAAATGAAGCACTTTGATTGAACTTTAGTAAAAACGAAGTAAAATGATTATAACTAATTATATAATTTTAAATTATTTTATCATTTTTTTTAATTTACAGTTAAAAATACAATTTGCTAAAAGTTTAAAAACTATAAAATAAAATCCAAAATGAACAGAGATAATTTGTACTTAATATAACTATAAATTGAAATTTAATTATAAACTCATACAAAAAACAAAATACAAAGATTTATTTCATACAGTAATTACTCATTACATGTTCATAAAATAGACAAATAAAACATTAGCAATAGTTTGAGAAATTTCCACAATATGAAAATTTCAACAGACCCAGTTAGCAGTGCTATTTGCTGTTTTATCTATTTTCATATCTAAAAATCTGGCTTAAATTATAAATAAAAAGTATACAAAGCAACAAACCGTGATTATTGTATGCAGAATGCCAACATAATTGCTTTCAGTTTGAAATAATTCAAAACAAACTTGTTGCCTTGGTGACAAAGAACGAAGATCAAGGGGTGGGCTTCTTAATCTTCTGTCTGTATCTTTGTTTTCCAATGACACATCTATAAAAAGTAAATATAACTTTTTTACTTTTAAATGCATTTACAAATAATTTTAACAAATAATGCACTTATAAAATTTTCAAGACTTAAATTATTTCATTTCAAAATTTAACAATAGCCAAATCAGAAATTTAATTTTTTCACATACTTTAAACTATATAAAATCAAATATATATATAACATTTCCAAATAATTTCAGTTACTCAAATACTACGCCCAAAAATATTAATATTTAAAAAAGCAGTATTGTAATAGAATTAATATTAGATATGAATTAATAGAAAACAATCCAATGAAAATCCAATAAAATTAACACCCTGAAATAAACACAGAAATTATACAAAAATGTGTATTCTGCATTAATTTAAATTTCAAATGTTTTTAAATTTTATAAATTTATTGTATATCATTTAATTTATAAAAGTTTCTTTAATTTTTTTCTTTTCAGTTTGCAATAAATCCCATTTGGAGAACTTACAATAAGACAATATTTATAAAATTTTACCAGCAACAGAAAACTACCATAAAGTTTTATTCAAAAATTCAAATTTCAATAGTTGAAATGCCTAAAACCTCATATATTCATATTATTAAACTTGGAAAAATGTTTAAAATGCCAACAATTAGTTAAAAGTTAATAAATACCTAAAAAGAATAAAATTATGAAGAATTATCACTAAGTCATAAGTTTTATGTCTGTTTACACCTTTGTGTTCATTTAAAAACAGGAATGATATTAATGACATTTAAAATCAAGTATCAGAGCTCTTCTTTTTTAAGTAATTACATTTTATCACGTTTCCCTAACACTGCAGTGCAACAATTAAGAAAATCACCGAGAAAGATTTCTATAAAACATTTTTCATCGCAAAGAAATGTGAATGTTGGCAACCTTAATGACATACTAATCAATAGCCTAAAAATTTTCTTGAAAGTTTTAAAAATTCTTGTATAACTCAATGCACAATATAACCAAATTCAATATAAATATTTGATTTCAATAAGTTTAAATAAATGTGGATCAGTAATAATTTTTCTAAAATTTCAATAAATTATAGATTTTTCCACAGTTGCAATTGTTTATGACATTTGAACATTTCTGATAGTCTTGTTGCTTAAATCATAAATAATCCCAGTGAAATTTAATGATATGTAACTTATTTCACAATTAATTATAAACATTCTAAAAAAATCGGCAGCTGTAACAGGTAATTAAAATATTAGATAAATCTAAATATGGTTGATGGAATATTTAAATACAAAGTCCATAAAAAAAAAAAAAAGTAATGAGCATGGTATCATAAAAACATCATAAAGTAATAAATGTTGGCAATATCTTAATGCTAGAATACTAATTAATACTCTAAAGGTTTTCTTAAAAGCTTTAAAACTTCTTTCAAAGTTAATGTATAATATTAATTACAGATCCACTATAAATTTTTAATAAGTTTGTTTAAATAAAATTTGGTTCAATAATAATTATTCCCAAAATTTGATTAAATTTTGGATTTTTTCCAGTTGCAATTGTTTATAAAACTGGGATCCAATCTTTATAAATCATTAAGATTTTTTAAAAATGAAACTCTTGTATCAATATGCAAAGTTAAGATTAAAAGGCTTAAGAGGTATAATGGAAGTACCAGCTAGGATGTCCAGAAGAAAATTTGTAACATGGAATTGAATGCTCTTTACAGACTTTTAATATTTTCCTTTGAGTTTTCTTCAAACAGGGAAACCAAAAGTTATACAGAGGTTGGACTGAATGAGGACTAGGAATCCACTATGGTCTTGCTGTTGACTAAGTAATTGACGATTGAGAAAACCACATGACTGAGAACATTTTCATGGTAGTTCCTTGTTTTTGATGTTGCCCTTTACCCAGCATTTCAATCTCTTGAATATTTTCCCTTTCTAACAATTACTGATCATCTGTCTTGATGATACAAACTTGAATTGAACATCTTGAAAATGACAGAAAATGAATACTGTTTTGAATTGATACCTGCTCATACACCTCTTAAGTGAGGGGCCTTTGTCTATGTGCAATTCAGATCTGCCTCGTACTCAAACATTCGTGATTCATCTCCTGTTAAGATAAACTCAAAAGCCAGACCACTTTCAATTCATTCCAATAAGTACTCACAGCACAAAGTTCAAATTTGTTTTTATTTTTCTGTTAACACCTTTGGTCCAAATTCCACATTGTTTTTAGATCTTGCAAATCCTCAGCCTCTATATACCATGTACACCAAATGTCAAAATGTTTAGAGTATCAGTTATTAGTTGGATGCTTAAACAACAGTCTGATTTCAAAATACCACACACATTCTTTACAAATGTTAAGCATCCAGAACAAATTCATTGGCGACATCTTCCTAACCTACCTTTAAAAACATCTGCCGTTTCTAGGCTAAGGGTCATAACCGGCAGCATCTTTGAAGGACTGTTGAAGCAACTGGTACATTTTTATAGCATTCTTTCTGATCAGAATGTAAAATTTAATGGTGTATCAATCCCATAGTAGTCAGGGATCTTTTTCTTGATGTACATAAATACAGCAATTTGCTTCATTTGCAATGAGTATGTAACAGCGATGAAAGAATACAAAGTTAAGTGACATAACATTAATGATATTCAGCATTAGAAATTCATTTTCAAAGAGGTAAATGAAGTAAATTAAAATCAAAGCTAAACTTTCAACTTTTTTTTAGAGAAAAAAAGTTGAAAATAGTGTTAGTTACATGTAAGCAGAAAAACTGCTAAGCATGAAAACCCTATGGTATTGGAGAGTGTTAGCAATTTATATGTATTTATTGTTCATGTTTTCTATCTTCATTCATGTAAACACTTTAAAAAATACATGAATGACAAAAAAACAATGTTAAAAAAACATGAATGACATTTGAAGGAAATTTTACGAATTCAAGCAACGATTAAATTAAATATTTCATCTTTAATCCACAACCAAAGTTCTTATTTAAAGTAAATAGAAACTCAAAGAAAAAAAAATTTTAGTGGAACTCTATTTTATATCAACCCGAAACTAATTGCATTTTTTCACAATTATAAAAAGTATTTAAATTTTAATTATATCTTCAATTTAGCATTTTAAAATCAAAGTTTTTAAAATTTGTAACATTTGTTATTTTAGAAATCAATGGTAATCTTGTAAAACAAATCTATAAAATAAATTTTATAATTAAACCATCTTCAGTGTGGATTTTAGCGAATTTATTGGAGTGGTCCTCAGGCAAAAAAGGTTGAAGATCCTTATTTTAGGCAATATATTGAATTCAAAATAAAGCTCTATTTATTGAAATAATAATCATTTCAACTAAAGCTTATTAACAAACTTCTAAGCTAAAATTCTGAATTTAAAAATTCAATTTTTCTAACAATAACCAATTTAAAATTAAAACGTTTACATATGAACTGTTAAAATGAAAATTAGAGCAGTAACTAGTCAATCTGTCAGCTGTTTTGAATGAATTTAATACTGAACAGTCATTAAATTCATAAGCTTTTGGCATTTAAACGAATTATTATAATTTTACTTGATGGAATTTAATTACAAAATTTTCTGATTAAATTTGATAAATTAATGAAGTAACTGCTACATTGTAAACAATGTTTAAACTTAATAGAATTTTATCTGCAATTAAACTATTATGTTAAAAATATTTACAAATTGCTTTCACATTTAGTTGCTACATAATCCAAACTTGACAGCACTAAAAAAAAAAAAAAAAAAAAAACACCTGTTTATAATATTTGGTGTTTAAGAAGCAACCCAGAGGTAACAAATTTAAAAATTAGAAGTTTAATTTTTAACACTTTACAGTTTAATAAGCTCAAATTTATTCCTGTTCTTTTGTGTGATAAAAACCATTGACATTCGAACTATAATTTTAAAGCATGATTGATCACTACATGTTCTAGCTAGATTACAATGCTAATCAAAATATAATTGCTAAAAACTGTATAAAACAATATAATAACTTGCATGATAATAGAAAAATTGGCATTTTAATGCTTTTAATTATTGATACTAAATAGTGCATTGATGTAATAAAAGTAAAAAATGAAGTTTAATAAATAAAAGAAAAAGTAAAAATAGAAAAAATTACTAAATAAAAAATAAAATTCTGGTTTAATCTGAGAAAAATTTTGAACATTAGTTGACAAGACAAGAGATTGATAACTAAATTTCTTCTTTAACTTGTTCTAAAATTGATCAATTTTTTTTAAGAAAACCACGAATAACCTGAAATACTTCAAATAATTTTAAATTCCTTTCTTATAACATTGCTTTTATCATTTTGATTTTATGAATATAATCATTTTGATATTTATTCTTTTTTATAGATATGGTTATAAACATCTTTTTAAAATAGTTATTAAAATTATCCTTATATAAATTCAAAAGATTGAAACTATCACAATTAAATTTTTCATTCCATAAAGCAATAAGTAGTGTAAAAAAAAAAAAAAAAAAAAAAAAAAAAAAAAAAAAATTTTTACAAATGCCTTTAAATCAAAGAAAATTTTATATGAATATCAATTATAAGATTAAAAATATTTGTAAATGCATGCATTTTTCCTCAATGTCATGTGAATTCTAATCATTCTTAAATTCAAGCATAAATAAAATAAGACAAACCTATTGATTTATCTGGGGACATGGTTGCATCTAAAAAGGATCCACTTATAGATAATTTTCCAACATCTGATTTCTTTTTAAGATCTGGACAAAATATTTCAGTTTCTTGTAAACTTTCCATAGCTAATTGACGTGCAACACTCTCCAGTCTTTTGCGTTTGTTACCTCTTATAGGCATGATGTGGGAAGATGAAGTCAAAGTAGTATTTGGCTAAAAAGATATCAATTGCATTATAGAAAAATAAAGTGAAATTTTACTATAAGATGTCAGATGTAAATGAAATAAAGTTCTTTACAAGATGTTAACGTAAAAAAAATTCCCTACAAAATTATAGAAAAATTACATTTTCATAAATATATAGTCCTTCTTCTGCTTTAGCTTCCATTTGTATACAAGCCCAGAACCACTATAAAAAAGTAAGAAACATGCAAATATTAGATACAAAAATATTTGTATTATTGTAAAATTTACAATTTATTATATATTAAATACTACATGCAAAAATATTTAATTATATACCTCATTCTTTAAAATAAATAATTCTCGTCCATATTTAGAAGCATCCACAGTACACCCATCTTCTACAACTAAATGAGTGCAGGTTTCATCATTTGGATCAACTATTTCCCCACCTATCAAAAAAAAAAATTTAATCAAATATACAAAATTTAGTTTGAATCGAATGAAAAGCAGTTTTAATTTTTCCAATTTACATAGTAAAGATATAAGAATCAGTTTAACTTATCTCACTCTTAAAGCAATTTTTTCTATCATGTTGTGGAAAAGAAATTCATTATTTTTCAGTGGATGGTTATTGTGATTGATATTGAGATATCAAACAACTTCAGATTTATGTGACAAGTGACATTTTGCACTAAAAAAAACTTTTCTGTTTTGTCCATTAAATTGTGATTTATAAAGTGTTAAAAAATGGAAATCAACACAGAGAAAACTCAGTACATTTTATAAGTTTTTTAAAAATTATTATAAAGGCAAAAATGCAAATCAGATGACCGAAGCTGTTGATGTTTATGGTCCCTATACCATAACAGCCAACTAACCAAATTTTAATTTAGTCAGTTCTGTTCAAATATATTTCATGTTGAAAATGCACCTTAAATATGTAAGTCCATCAAAATGTCTATAAAATCACTGAAATGATCAATTTGGACTAGCATGTAATTAGTCACAGTATCACATGGGAGCTAAAAATTATCCATAAAACAATTTTAAACAACAAACAAAAACTCTGAATCATTAAATGAAGTCTTAAGTTCATGTAAAAATAATGGATTTTATCCTGATCTAACATTTCAAATGATAAAGTTTTAGATAAGCGAATTTTAATATAAAAATAATCTGGGAATAAGCTTTAATACAACATTTTCAATTCAAGAGTGAAAACTGCTGACAAATTCTTAGATTGTTGTAGGGAGTTTCTAAAATCCATTATATATACTGCCTTCTGGGAAACTTTTCAAAGATAGTAGGCTACACAAGGAATATAACAAAAACTCAAGTATTCATTCTGATAAATGTACTTGTCTTCTACATGTTCAACACGAGTCTCTTATTGCTTAACAAAGTTTTACCAGGAGCTTTTTGCTCTAAAGAATATTGCTGTCCTATCATAAGGTACAGTTAGTCCAATATCAAGTACAGAAACAAATATTCTGTAGTTTGTAAAGGGTAGTGATTCATAGTAAACATCTATGCCCAGGATGAGCATCAAATCCACAATTTATTGAACTTAAATCCAAAAATATTGCTAGGTAACAAAAAGTACTACACATACTGCTCCAGCTAGATTTCTTATTCTATAAATGTTACTGCAACTATAGTAATGTAATATTTAAGTAAATTTTGCAGTTTATTATGTGACAAGTAACAAAATATGACATTAAAATTTTTAAAGGGGAACTGTTTCTCACTTAAAGCATTTTAACGAAATTATTTACAACAAATTATGAGCTAACAAAAATGGCACAATTCCCCCCCCCCTTTCCTTTCTTTAATGGTCAGTTTTTACAAGTAACTAATTTGACCAGTGCAGAAACAGAATTGGAATACTTAAATATATTCAAATACTGATACTTTTTAAATTATAAATATAGGTTAGATTAGTTTGTCACTCTAGTCACTTTTTACACACATCTAATTTGAATAGGACTAGTAGGTTATAGTGGATTTTAAACTGCTAAAATTTCAGCCCAAAGTAGAAATCAAATCCACTAACTGTTGAATTAAAATAAATAGACAGTTAAACCATTTACTTTGAGTTCATACAAAATCATAACCTAGGCGACTTAAAAGAATGAAAACTATACTTTAAAAACATCAATGCAATTTATTAAAGTGATATAATGAAAAGGGAAACAAAATTTAAATAGGAGATTTATAATATAAAATAATTTCTTAAATATAAAAACATTCAGCATGTCAATCATGAAGTACATTAAACAATTATTTATTTCCTTTAAATTCTTCTATGACAAACAAAACAGAACTGAAAGCATATATTACTAATAAACAAAAGTACAAAATATCAATATCAGTAGCCTAATTGTATAACTCCTGTATGCTCACTAGCTAAAAAATGTCCTGCAGATATGCTAGTCTTGTAATTACATGTTAACTAAGATATTTGGGACTTTTAAGGAAAAATATAACAAAGATTTGAAATTGGCTAAATTTTCCAATTTTAAAGTAATTTTCCAACTTTAGAAACAGAATTATATTATAATATTATATATATTAGTCTCAGTAAAAATTTATTATATGTGTATAACACATTTGTTAAGGTCAGCAAGACTGAAAATTCATTAACTACTTTGAAACAATGATTGCTTCTTGCACTTTTTTTTTTTTTTATTATTATCTGGTAGCACTATGAGAAAAAATTTCTTCAAAATAATCTAATAAAGACATTTTACTTAAATGTTTTGCACATCAGAAATCTAAAGATTGGACAAAGTCAAACATATTTACAAGAGCTTCAGTTTTAGGTGAGAAATAAAAGGAAACAGTCTCAGAGTACAAAAATTGTCTTATATTTGTTACTTTAATTAGTTTGATATATCATAGATAAATGCATATTTTATAAAGGAAAATACAAATTTTACGTTTAATAAGTTTAGTTGTAATGAAATTCAAAAATTAAAAATAATTTAGGATATCAGTATAAAATACATTCCATAAAATGAACATTAATATTTTACCATTTTTTATAGAAATGTCTATCATATGCTGCTGTTCTTCCTTTTGATATCCTAAAAATGCAAGTTTACAACCCACAAAAGGTAACAGTTTATATTGCATCTAAAATAAAATAAAAGCTTTCAGAAAACTTAAATTATACATATACAAACATACACAATTAAAAATAATGTATGTAATTGGTTTTATAATTGCTTCAATCTAACCCTAAATAGCCATATTTTGTAAAGAAAATTAATGTCACAAATGACAAGCATATTTAGAAACTTACGAATTTTGCAAATTGCAACTTACTATAGTAACTAAAAATTTCAAAAATTATTAAAATAAATATAATTATTAAATAATTTTAAACCATTGATAATAAAAAATTTTCTGTACAGTTGAGATTTAAATTAAAATTTTTTAAATATAGTTAGACATTTTATAATACTTAAATTGATATGTGAACATTCAAACAAAGCTTTCTGCAAAAGATTGAAAACTTTTAATAATTGTTTATTTTGTGAAATTTATAAAAGTTTAGTTTTTGAAATATGTAAAGAACCATTATCTTTAAAATCGTCAAGTGTAATTGCATAACAGAAGGAAAAGCTCTAGTACTATTTTATTCTTTAAAAACATTTAACTTTACTAATACAATGTTTACCAATAAAGACTAAAGAGCAAGTGTTTTAAGAAATGCAAGAAATGTTATTGACAACTCATTCTAATAAAATGAAAATTTTATAAAAAAGCATAGGCCTCTAAAAAGCTCTTACATTGTGAACCAAAGTTAAAAGTTTTAATTATTGTTCTTGAAAGCCATTGTAGATCACTTTCAATAAACAATCATTTTATCAATGCCAACAATGAAAATAGAACCACTAAATCACATAAACTTGAAGTGGACAAATAATTTAATTGCATTCAGTTAAATTGTTCATGCATGTGTGCCAAATCGGAAAAAACTTAATGGATTGATTTGTACATCACTCAATCATTTTGGGAACATGGGACCAGTACTTTCAATTTAAAATGGATTTCAATCCATTACAAGTATTCCAGCCTGAGATACGAATTGAATCCACAAGCTGCTGAAGCTAAATCCAGAATGCTAACACATTACTGTCAATTTGACAGAAACATTTATAAATTCACATTTAAAAGTGATTAAATTAGGTAAGATAAAATTACAATCTTTGGGATATTTAAAAAAGAAAACAATTTCCTTCAAAATTAAAAACTAAATTTCTAAGACTAGAGATAAAAAATAAACGAAAATATTATTTGAGAAAAACATTTACAATTTAAACAGGATTTTAGTTTTTATCTTTTGACATTACACTTTCACATTTTAAGAAGTTTTAAAATGTCACGAGCATTTTATCAATTTTATGATACCTTTTCATTTTAAATAAGAATCAAATATTATATATCCACAGCATGAAATAGTTTTCATGATGCACTTTTTCTTTACACTATAAAGCATTAACAAATTTAAATAACTTTTATAAACAAAGCTCTTATAAAAGCAAATCATTTAGATTTATAAAATCTAAAGATAATTTCCAATATATAAATTAAAAATTCTGATCATAACTGCAATGATAGATTTATAAAATTCAAAAAATATATAATGTTTAGTTTTTTTATTCAAATTAAATGAGTTCCAAGAATAATTTTTCAAATGCCGATTAAGTTTTATTTGATGGTGGATTGGTTTTGTAATAAACAAGTTTAGTAATCAAGAATTTTTCTAGCAAAGTATTAAAAAATAAAAGATTTTTAATTATGACACACAAGCTGATATATGTATAAGAACTAACATTTAGACAAGTTGTGTGGACATGTATGTTGAAACTAATATTTTCTTTTGAGCAAAATAAATTTAAATCTCAATTTTATTACCAATTCTTCAGAGAATGGAAAGAAAATAGAGTAGAAGGAACTAAACACTTAAAGAATGCAATTTATCATTACCATAAAAGAATTTTTTTTAAGAAAAACTTACCTTGCATTTACTTTAGCTTGATTATAAAAGCATTAAAAATATATTCAAAAACTTTAACTGTACACCAAGTTTAATAAAAATAAACATAAATGTATAATATCAAACAAAATCTAACATGGAAAGAAAGGGATAACAAAAGCATAACAGTCAAATTTAAAGCGTTTTTCTTTATAAATTCCTAAAAGCAAAGATTATACATAGGAAATTAAAAGTCAATCAAATGATATTAACAACTAAGATTATCATTAAACTTTTTTAAAATTTAAATGTTAAATATTTAACATGTTAAAATTGAAAAACATATTTTAACGTGTTAATACAGGCAAGAAAGAAATATACAAATAACTTCAATAAAAATATTTTACAAAATACTGAATTTAAGAAACTGCTTACCAACTCTTCATCAGTTGCACTACAGATCACATCATGTCTACGTGACCACGTTTGATATATCCATTCAGCTGTCATGACTGGAATGCCCAAAGTAACAGCATACTGCAATAAAACAAACTCAGTAAACTACTGCATCATTCAAAAACAATAACGAAAGTTCTTATCACAGATTTGAATGACATTGAATGAAAGAAATCTTTCCAGAATTCCTGAGAAATTGATCCTAATGAGATTAATAAAAATTTAAACAGGTTTATTATCAACTGTTAGAGAAAAACCACAAATTCCAACCATAAAAGTTTATCACTGCATTATTTTTTGCAAATGAGGACTAATAACTCAGTCAATTTAAGTTTCAGAGCACAAGATCCAAAAACAGACAGACTGTGCTAAAACTTAAATTTTGAGAAACCAATCTTTTCTTTTTCAAAACCCAAGCAACATTTAAATCATTAAAAACAAAAACTTTACAGTGAATTTAAGATCTAAATATAAAAACAGAAGTAAGTAAAACAATAAAAATATATAATTTAAGCATAAACTTATTGCTTATAAAAGTACAAAAAGATTTCTAAGAGGGGTAGCTCCCCCCCCCCATAAAATCAAAAAGTTAAAATGCCAGTTTAAAAAAAAAAATGGAAACATTAGTTAAGATAACAAGATGTATTAACATGTGATAAATTGTGCAAGGTTCATCACATCTCACACCATGGATTCAATGCACTTAGAAACATATGTAGAGACTGAAACGTGTGTGGTTGGTATGAAGGCGAATCAACTAATATCAGGACTTTGTAAGTGTAAAATTGTCAACTGTCAAATGTAAGAGAAGGGTATGTAGTTAATTGCTGCCCTGCATGTTTTTGCCTAAGAGAATACATAAAATGTTTTATACTTTTTCTTTTAAAGAGCAGAACTACTGGTAAAATTGAAACCAAAACAGCTTAAGCAACTGCCTTCATTTTCATCAAGACACTTTGTTGTTGCAACAGTATGTTTCCCTGTATCTTTTGCCAACATATGACTAGTGATTCAAGACATGCAACTCACTTTTATTTTTATAAATGAGATTATCTAAAATAATTTCTCTGGTGATCAAAAAATATAGCCATTACTATATATTGGTTTGACACAATGGAGTAAATGTCCAAGATTACAATAAAGCAATTTAAGCAATCACCGTCTTACTTCTGTGAAAAATTTCCATAGATAATGAGTTAGATGTAATCAAATAGTAGAGAAGAAAAATAGAAAAAGTTCCCAATTTAAAGAAATGTACACACAGAAAGCAAACCCACAACACTCATCTCCCATTCCTATGCCGGTTTAAAACCATGCCAAGGTGAACCAAATCTGATTTAGTCTAGGATTTGAACATTAATCACATATTCTAATATGAATTATCACATGTATATTTAAATAAATTGATAAAGTTATATTAACTAGAAGCATTACTCTTATATTTCTTATTTGATAAGGTTATTTTAATCATCTTAGAGTAATACAGCACATTTTGAACATTTACCAATTTTAAAATTATCTAGTTCAAAGGAAACTTAAGAAAAGTATGATTTCTTAAATTAATCTTGAAGTCAATCTCAACATTTTTAATTGGGAAAAATTCAATGCTGTTTGAAAGGCAAACTAATAAGAGTTTATAAAATTTGAGTAGGCCAATAAACGGTTGGTTTTTGTTTAACAGTCATTTTTTGCCCAAAAGGATAATCAGACCAGGACTTACAGTTTAAAGTAGATTCCAAACCACTACAAATATCCAAACCAAAGATGGGATTTGAACCCACAAACTGTGGAACCAAAAATAAGAATTAACCATTCGACTACTAGCGCTGCAAGTTAATGAAGGGAAATAACCATTCTACACTTGTATATAATAAAAAAAACTTCAGATAAATGACACTATTATATGACTAAGTGTAACACAATTACTTATTATACTTAGTAATTATGTTACTTATTACATTTAATTAATTAAACTAATGAAAGAATATTATTAATCGTACAACTAACATGTTATAAACATTTCAATGTATTAAAAAACTTTAGTCATCAATTGAAAATAGTATAAAAAGATTATATAATAGTATTATTATTAATAATATATAATACTATTATATACCAAGAATTAAAATAAAGAAATATTTAAGCAGAAATAAATTTTTTAGTAAACTACAGTAAAATTAATTAAACAAATTATCATTTCTCTATTAATGTACACCATCAATACTAATTTTTTTTTTATTGATACCATCATTGATTTACATGCATAAAAACTTTAGACACCAGTCACCAACTTATAGAAATATTTAAAAATTTATTTCAAGATTAGAAGAGTTTGTTGTATCATAGAATGGTTCACTCATAGATCCTATTTTTTAAAATGATTTCCAAACATAACAAGTATTAACATATACAAGAGGAAGCAAAAACTGTTGAATGAAGATCAGACAGAACAGGTGGTGGAATCTTCAACAATCCAAAGTCTCAAACATAAAGCTGCACAATCTTAAATGTTTTTGTTGACCTAAATTTTCTCCTATTATTTTAAAACACTAAATATGTTTCAATCAAGATAAATGAATAAATTTTATTAGAAAGTTCCTGTCATCAGATTTATTAAATACTTGAAATAATGATTGAACCTCCAGACCACAGAAAAGTGTAAAAAGCTTACTTTAAAGTCATTTTTTATACTGCATTTACTTCATTTTCTTAGTCTGTTTATCAAGGAACAATACAATTTTTAAATTTTATTGTTCCTTGTATTGTTAAATTGTATAAACATGCTGCTGAGCATTCCTAAAGTTTTTAATTCCAAAACCAATAATACTTATAGAAAATAAATTCTCATAATTTAAAAAGAAATAAAGAAGTATTTTTGTAAACAAAGCATATATATATTACTTTTATGTTCATAATAAAGATTTGAATGAAATGAATATCTTACAATTTATTCATTGTAAATTTTTAAGGAAACATTAGGCTTAACTATTGCCAATTCAATCTAACAAAATATTGTTGAATCAGAAAGAAAATAAAAATGTTTTAATTGTTTGCGCAGAATTTTGATTAGAAAATTTAATACTAAATTAAAATCAATGACTATTAGGTAATGACTAATCTGTAAATTTTAATAATTTAACACATAACAGATGAAATAGTGATGTAAACATGTAATCGTCAAGCCTTAAAATAACTTTTTAATCTTAAAAGGGGACTCCGAACCACAACAATCATCCAAGCTAAAGGTAGAATTTGAATCTACAAACTGTTGAATCAAAGGCAAGAGGACTAACCATTTGGCTGAGGAAAAAACTTATAATTAATTCATTAAAATAAATCGTAAGTACAAATTTATTCTATTTAAATATGCAGCTATTTATTAAAGAAAACAGGTGTAATACTTTTTTCTGTCGATTTAAAAGTTTGCAATTTATGATGAAAACTTCACAAGATTATAAAATATAGTTAACATTTGAAGCAAATGTTAACAAATAGATTTAAATATGTCTATTTGAAGATGTTAAAATTTTAAGATTTTCTAGATCTAGGATAAATAACATTTTGGAGAAAAATTTCATATTTTCTCTTTTAATATGCACAACAAATGCAAGTTTTTCTTTAAGATCAAACAGAAATTTATAAAAACACAAAATAATGCAATTTTATCAACTTAAACAATCTAGATCAAGTTTACAAATACAAGTTGGAAAAGAAAAAAAAAATTTAAAAGTATTTTTATAATAGGAAAAAATCTTGTAAATGATTACTGGACTGAAATAATTGACATAGAATTTTAAATGGTAAATCAGGAAATGTGAAGCATTATTTTAAAATAAAGAATTATGCTATTATAAAAAGAAACTGAAATTAAGTATCACCAGAATACCAATTTCAATTCATTGTTTCTAAAAAAAGTTTCATAATTCTAAAGATTTTAGAAAATTAAATGTTTCACATATTTTTAGTTAAATTGGCAATGTTTTCATCAAGTATAAGCTTTTAAAGGCAAAATTAAAATGCTTTAATATAATACCCTGTATTTTTCACCAGATTTTGCAGCTGGCGTTGCAACAAGATGAGTGGTTTTAGACATGTTGAAATCTTTTCGAATACTGCCTCCCATGTGATGAACTAAAGTTACCATGCTAGTCTACAAAAAGTAAAAAGTATCAAAAATATTTTTAAATGCTGAATCCATATTTGCTATTAACTACAGATAATATTTAAGTATAGAAACATTATGAAAAAATTTTTACATTAAATATTTTAAATCTAATCCACATATAAAATTTAAGGTTCTATTACAAAAAAAAATTTTTAATAGAATCTCAACATTACAAATTCTTAAAAAGCTATACAAGGATATCAATATAAATTGTTAATAAATAACAAAGAATAATTAAATAACAGGATTTTCAAAGTTATTGACTCATTTGGTTTGTTGCTACACTACATTCATTTTTGATAAAGGTTAATTCAATCAGTAAATGAATTCCAAATCATTACAAACATCCAATGTCAAAGTGAGAATAAAATTCATGAAATACTGAACTCAAGGCAAAAGTACTAACTATTTAGCTACTAGATTGACATTCCAGTTCTTGAAATTCCACTATGATTAATATGAAACCTAGTATTCGAAATTAATACAATTCTATTACAAAATTTATAAGTATGGGAATTCCAATGATCATAAAATAATGTAAACTAGTTGCACACTGATATCGGGAGGAAATCTCTTGTTCCACATAAGATAAAGTTTCAGTATGCAATAATGCTCCGAGCCAAAAAGAATGTAAATTTGTGCACAATCAAATATTGTAAATAAATCTGTCCTCTTAACTTGTTTATTATTATAATCACCATAAATCTGAATATTGATAAATTTTTGTTCTTTAAAAAACATTAGAACGAAGACAAAAATTCCCAATTGAATAAGAACACTTTTCTCTTGCAATTTTTCATTGCTTTTGATAGTTGTGTTAATACTAAAATATAAAATCGTTTAAATCCAACATAAAATCAATTATAATTTGGATTTAACAATTAATAAAAGCAAAATTAGATCTTCATAAAATATTTTATGAAAATTAAAAACATTTGTCACCTCCCAATTGCTTTTATAGATAAGATAGTAAAATAATTAGAACATTTAAAGAATGTATGCAGATGAACATCCTAAATTTGTCATAATATAGACATATAGTACTATCAATATAAAATCAAAAAATCATTAAGATAATCTAAAATTGATGGCACATTTCATTTCAAATATATACACATTCAAATATTAATGAATCTTACCAATTCTTCCTTGACTCGAAATCCGGAAAAACTAATAACCAAATTTTTCATGGATGCAGTGTACAAAGGACGAATGTTATTAGGTAATGACTACAATAAAGTAAAATTGTACGATTAGAAAATAAATTTTAAAAGTAATTTAAAAACTGGAAAAAAAAATCAAATTTGGTTTTAGAAGTCAGCAAGATTTTAAAAAATGTAGAAATAATTTAAAAACTTAAAATTACATGTAGTTTTCAAAACTGTTTAATTACTAACGAATAATTTCAATATAAAAAAATAAGTTTTATTAAAGCTCAATTTGATTTCATTATAATAGATTTTCTCAAATCAAAGTTTCCATAACAGCCAATAAAATTGTTTCTATAATTTGTGGTAGATACTTTTATTTTCAGTAGTATTTAAATATCTTGTTTTAAAAATATTATTGAATAAAAACAAACTTAATTTTTCTTTTAAGTTTTGGGGGAAGTTAAAATACAATTTTTAAACAATGCCAAACCAAATAAAATGTAACAAATATTATCTTATATAAATTGATCAATAGAATGGTTTGAATTTTTTGGTTAAAGGCATTTCACCTATTGGATATTTAATGTACATATTAAAATAATAAAATAACACAAGTGACATTTAAAAAACTTTAATATTTGAAAGTTAAATGGGGGAAAGCAATTTGGGCTATGAATAATTTAAAATAGGCTAAAAATTATGCTTTTAAAATTTAATAGGAAAAATAATCCTTTACTACATCTATTAAAATCATTTGCCAAATGTTTTTATATAAATAAAATACCAAATTGGAATAAATATTTAGAAAACATAATTGAAATACAGTGTCCAAAGTTTTGAATTAAATATACTCTTGTTTAAATTACCCAGCTTCTTAAAATCTTAAAATTAAATTTTTTTTATTCAAAATAAATTATGTTATTCTAGCTTCTTACAAGAAATTTACTGACTTTGCTACTTGAAACTGGATATTTTTAAATTTAAACATTTAAGATTAATATTTACAGGTAACAGGGATGTGTTAAAACAAAAATATGGTTCTTAAAAACTAAAAGCTCTCTTACATTTAGAAGAAATAAAATAACAATGTTAAAATTTATGACAGTTATCATAAATAAAACCTAAAGCATCTTAGGAAGTTCATTAATGGTAGCAAAGAAAATTTTAAATTAGTTATCTATATTTAATAAAACTATCATTTCAGGAAGTTTTTGGATACATCTGAAGAAGCATTGCTGACATAGATTATTCTGTGAAGAAATTAACTTCGTCAGAACAAAAACAAGAAGCAATCATTAACAGAATCAACAGATGAAGGGGGGAAACAAGAAATTACAATTACATTCCAAGTAAAAACATATATATAATATAATAATTGCACAATACTGATGGAGAGATGCCACAATCACCCTACAATGTATATAATACATTCATTATTATTATTATTACAATGGCTTACAGTGAAAATTCTAGCTTTTATTGACTTGTCTACCTTTGATTCTAAACCACAGTCAACTGTAATGGGGTAATAAACAATTTAAGTAGTTACTTGAACAGCACAGTACATTGTCAATCTTATTTTTGCCTGCAATATTACTAGGATCAAACCCCAACCTACAAACATAACAGATTTTAACTATTCTTTTGTGTTATTGATCTCATACAGAGTATAACATTTGCATAGCATAATATTGAATACTATCTTTCATCCTACTACAGGTGAATTGACCAACTAGTATTACTGAGATTTCGCCACTTTCCTCTTTATAACCTATCTTAAAAATTGGTGATACTCCAAATCAAATAAACAGCTCACTGTAGCAAAACAGATTTTTTACATTAAAAATTTTATCTGCATAAGAGCTACAATCAAAACACTTTTATAAGCTTTTCTGATGGAGAATGTTTTTTTTATCAGACTATCCACGGCGATGTATAATAAGCACAACGAAATTCACACAAACCATTTGAATTTTAACACATACTCCGCACATTATATACAGGAATATACGTTAATTATTTCAACTTCTAGCACACTTTTTCACAAGATATGAGAAACATTTAAGATATTTTATGACTTTGATTAATGGAGTTCTTAAAATTGCAACTTATCACTTAATTCAAGCAATGAAAGAAAATAATGTGTAAAAATTACTGATTAATTTTTAAAAAATAACAAAAATTACTGTGAATAATGAATATAAATCTATAAAACTAGCAACTAATGCATCATTTCTGTAGAAATTACTATTTCAGAATTAGAAACCTTTAAACTAAAAGACACTCCAAAACAGATTTTTCCACACTTATTTTCCTTTCAGACAGTAAAATAAATATAAAATATTTTAAATGCAACAAAATAAATTCTGTCTAGCTTTTAGCTATATTAGCTAAAATCTATATACAAAACATAAAATGTAGTTTAAATAAACGATTACTTCATTCTTCTTTGCATATTGCATCACTGTAGTTGGACCCAAAATTCTTTGTCCTGCTTTATGAAGCTTAGTGAATATTTCTCCTTCAAACTCGTTTAAAATATAGATGGTGGTAAATTCTGCTCCTTGACCTGTAAACTCAAGCCCACACGAGCTGAATTCTACAGGCAATTTAAAATGCTGTAAAATGTAACTATATTTAATAAGTTTCAATAAGATATTAGGATTAAAACAATTTAAATAATACAAGTGATAAACTAAAAAACTTATTAGTTTGAACCAATAATTAATATTTGATTATTAGCAACACACTGCAATTAAGAACCAAATGATTAGCCACAAAGGCTAATTAAATCAAGAACCTAAGCTTAAAAAGAATAACCAATTTACAAAATTCCATACTTGAGTTAAGATAAATCCACAACTATTGAATGGAAGATTAGAACATTAACTATCTTCAGCTTGATAATTGCTGAGTGGAAGTATGTGTATGGATATGTAAGAAATATATTATCCGAATCCATATAGAAATTGTTTTAGATAGACATTAGTGATTGTACATTTTTATGACAAAATAAAGTCTTAGAACATTTGTCCTAAAAATACACATTTAATCAATTTTTTAGTTACTCTATTTTCATTTATCGAATAAAAGATTATCATGCATACACTGAAAAAAATAAATTTCATGCAATAACAATTCAGATTTTTGTTTCAGCAAAACTGAATGTAAAAAATTCTTTTTATGGCTATACTTATAAATCAATAAACTTGTGGGGGAACTCCCATTAGTTTTCACAGATGGCAACACCTGCTCGCAGATTTGAATTCAGTCCCAGAGTGTAGTTTAGGACTGGTAGAAAAGAACCAGTCGTACTCTCGCTCTCATGCAAGTCGCACATTATTCTAATCTTGCTAACTTAATATAATTATTTATCGTCAATTAAATGATTTGTTAAACTTATGTTGCCTAATTAATCAGTGATCTAAATGTATAATAACTATCTAAATTAATTTTAATATACAGTAACTACAATTATTAACCTTGTTTAAAACGCACTGCCGCTGCTAATTGTCGAAACTTTGAATTGCACTCCAAGTTAGATCATCTATTGTGTTCCTAGATGCCCTTTGAGTGTTTTTGTTCAACCAACGTGTGCTTTACCAGTATCTACTGATATTTATTAGTGAAAATATTTTTTTGTGCGTGGAAGGAATTATTTTGTACAACCATTTACTTTGTGTTCAAAGCTCTGTGAATCAAAATTGTAAATATCACGATTCTCAACGTGGGCTATCTGGTTGCTGAACTGAGGAATACTTCATATTTTTTTCAATTTTCTTTTTGCACATACTTAAAATTAAGTAAGCCCATTTTATATAATTTTCTTCACTTTCCTTCTCAGTCATAAGAACATCATTAATTAGTCCTCTAGGTACATGGTATTTTTTCATTATTTTATTATTTATTTTTGCAATTTCTTAATGTTATTGATTTATGTATATAAAATTTCTCCTAAAATAATATTTCTCGTCATATCATATTTTCTTATATTTTTATATATAATTTTAAATTCAAATCTGTCCCAATCTGACCACCCAAATAGTGTACAAATTTCACATGCAACAGTAAAACCACCCCCTTTCTGTAAGTCAAATCACAACATTATGGTTGAAACAAATTTAAACACAATTTACCATAGCTGGTATCTCAGCAGATTTGACCAATTGTAATCATGTAGTGTCTGCGGTAGAATCAGAAATCCTGAATTCAATGAGTGATTTTGTTTTGAATCCTCCAGAATTTGGCTAATATGATGCCCTCTAAAATCGCTTAATGCAATTACATCTTGAAAGAGAGGCATCCGAAATTCGTACCTTACTGCAGGGATTAAAGTTTGGCAATCAACCACCATGCCAACTACTAACACATGTGGGCTTGCAGGAGAATTGTTAATAAAATCATTAAGGCTTGATAGACTTCCCAGCAAAAAACAGGTTATTCAGGAAGCTTTAAATGAAAATTTAACAACCGTAATTGGTAAAATCACAAATTTGGCAATCCCAACTGGAATTTAATGCCCAAGTGTCAATCCAGATAGTAAATTCCCATTATACACAGATGCAACACCTGTTCACTGATTCAAATTTTCTTACAGATCGTAATTTATGACTGGTAGAAAAGAACCAGTTGGACTCACTTGAATGCAAGTTGCACACTAGTCTTGCTAAGTTTATCAGTATAATTATTGTCAGTTAAATTACTTTTAAACTTGTGTTCCCTAATTAATCAGTAATCTAAATATATAGTAACTGTGAGTGTTTAAATTAATTCTAATATATGGTAACTCTATAAACTTCAATTATATTCCCTAAATATAAATGCATGATCCATAAAAACAGATACATATAAAAAAGTGAAATGACCGTGCAGGTTATGTTTTTAACATACTTTGTCACTTTACCTATTTAATGCTCCACATAAAAAATCCAATGTGTATCATCAATAATCTTAATTATATGAATGTAATTAATGCTTAAAACTTTCATAAATGTTTCACATCTCTTGGTAATTTACTGGATGCAACCTAGGTTCTAAGGCCCTGAAAATACTTACCTTAATAGAATTAATTAGAGCTTCATTTTCTTTCAACTCGTCACCAACAACACAAAATCTAAACCCTATAAAAAAGAAGTCCCGGTTAATAAATTATAATTATACATATGCAATTACAACATTTTAAATAATAAAAATAGTGCCCAAAATCTTTTGAGGCTAATCATATTTAATATATTATAAAAGAGTTTCAAAATAAACTTTAGAAACAATTAAACTGAAGTGATCAAGTTTTCAGAATGAATTATAAACAGTACTAAAAAAATCACATTTAAAATTTTCTCAAGAAAATTAAAATTTTCCTATATTAGAAAATTTTGAAAATTAACAATGTAAGAATAACTTTTACACGAGTTTCAAAAAAGGCATTTATTAATTATATCTAAATTATAAGTTGCATATGTACAGCATTTAACTAACTAAATATTAAAGGTATGCCTACATAAATAAACTTTATTGTACATTAATATAATTCTTCACTTTAGGATGTGAAAATATACATTTTTCATACTACAAATCCACAATATTTTAATCCCTAAATACATTAAAGTTTCTAAATAGGAAGTTTTATTAATTGGTACAAAAAATTATCTATACACCTAAGTCTGTTTTTACACGG
>JAPDSC010026375.1:0-16108 GCA_026290005.1 Latrodectus geometricus
CCACTGACCAAAAATGCAATGAAATCATGATGAAAAGTGTATTAAATTTATTATTAAATAAAATATTAAATTCTCGTTTTCATAGTTAATTTATAAGTGAGATCTTATTTTAGAGTTTAAAACAGAGCTATCAAAAAAGACCTTTTAACAGAAAATCATCACACAAAATAAGGAAAAATCTATATTTTTCTATACCGTACCTTTCCCGTAATATAAATTTTCTTTTATTCGTCAGGCAGTTTCAAAACTAGTACAGGCAAGCAATTGGTATATATCTGATATTAATTTAAAAAAAATTAATTTATCTTGTAACTTATCTATAATTGTGTAATGCAAAATTTTATTTCATATAAAATTATTTTATAAATTTCATCTATAAATATGTACTCGATTCATATTCTAATAAATGATTAAAATAAAATTATCAGTACCAATGATTATCAGATTGACTGAAGTAAGATTAATATACTTTCAGTAGCATATGAAAATACTTTCTCCTAGAAAGAAAGGCAGAATTACATATAAATGTAAGTACTTACCATAACTACCACTAATGCTTTAAATTCCTTTTATTTATAAAGATATGTATGAGGCGTCATCTGAAGAAGCGGGGTTGTGTGGATAGCATTATTACCTACAGTGTTGTCCGACTTGTCGGTAAATAAGTTCTGTCTAATGCGATATTGAAAACTACAATTGGTGCTCTTGATCCATAGGTTTTCTAATTAAGAAAGTGGATAATCCAAAAATATGTAACTGAGCAGTTTTGGACTGTGGTGACTCACGTTTCACTTTTTATACAGAGGCTGAACAAATACGTTACATAAATATATCAAATAAAGTGTTCAAAGGTAAAAATGTGAGAAATTGAAATGAAAGAGATTCTTTTTTATTAAAAGCTCAACTATTTTGAATAGTATAAATATAATCTCTTAACTTCATAAAATAAAAGACATTTAGAATTTTTAGACATTAGTTATATATGTTTGATTGTTTTTCATGAATGCTTCTAAGAATGGACGAGGAAATTATCAAAATTGTGAGAAGATCTAATTATCTATTATGTTCTATGCTAGTTATATTGAATATACGTCCAATACCCATTGTTGAATGGAAAATTAAAAGATTAATGAAAAATGAAATATATATTTATTTTTTTAATAATAATTTGGTGGCTTTTTTCCGTGTTTATCTTTGGCTGAATCTCTCGAATGCCAAATTCTTGGTTAGAAATTTTTGCTGAAGTCTATGAATTACAGATAAACACACAACAGGCCATCTAGTTACTTCTATCTGACTTTGTCCAGAGCCTAGTCTCCAACATGCCGACATCAAATATGTTTACTCAAATGATTAAATTAAAAAGCCATAAGCAAACAGAGAGCAAAAAAAAAAAAAAATTAAAAATAATATGTGAGTATTGCAAATGAGCCTAAACTAATTTTAAGACGCTGATGCATTATGTAAAACCCGCTCAATATAGAATAATATAGAGCTAAAACCCTCCCTAAAACAGGTCTTTCCACTGTTTTTATAAAGTTGAAAACTATTTCTAACAAAAAAAATATTTCAATACATCAAGAAACATTTTAATGATTTATATTGCAGAAGTTTTACACCAGGAATCATTTTCCAAATTTATATAATTCAAATGAAAAATTTAATGTACATGACAATTAGGATTTTGTGGCAGATGTTCTTTCAGTCAGTATGAATTGCTTGTAGTTTTGCTTTATGGTGCTTCGAAGAACAGATTTTGATTCCTCATATTGATAACCTATCTTCATAATGTAAACTTCTTACATAACTTATCTAAATATAGGATCAAAATACTAACTTTGTGCCTGAAAACACAAATTTACAATTGAGCAAAATAGGAATCAAAGGCAGAGGAATATCGGAGAATGTAAGTAGAACATGAATTTTGTTATATTATTGGAGATAGGATATTGTAAGTCATAAGTTTCTCAGATCTTGCAATTTTTAACAAGTTGTTCAAAAATTAAAAGAAAGACTATGGTTATTAGCATAGCATAAAATAATTTAGGAGTTCCTGAAGAAAAGTAAATAAGGACATCACAATTTTTTATTTTGTTTTACAGAAGGCAAAACATCTGTAAATTACACCCAGAAATAGAACGAAAACATTATTCTTATAAATACTTTGCCTCATGTCAAAGATTGACATTAAAATGAAATATTCAAATAACATAAGACGTTTTTATTTCGTTAGAAGTTCATTTATTAAAAATTTGTAAATAAATATGTTTTAATTTCATTTTTTGAAATATTATAATTATTCTGCAGAAATTTTATTATTTCCTTTTTAATTTTTTACAAGTGATTTAAGACATCAAGTTTTTTTAGGATTTTTTTTTTTGGCAGATGATACGGATAAATTATGAGATGATATAATAAATTTATTCAGAAAAACAAGAGTATTCTTTTTGAATTAGCATATAATAATTAAATTTAAATGTTGAAATATCATATTATTCTATAATATCAGTAGTGTCTTTAAACATTTTTGTTTGGAAAAACGAAGAAAATAGTAAATATAATTATAAAGCTTGTCATAACTACCATTTATTGTTTAAATACCCTTAATTTAGAAATATATGTAAGAAGTGTGCCTCTTCTAACAGGGAATGAGAGTTCTGCAACTTCCTCATGTCCGCGTTCTGTCCGATTAGAAAACTTAGTTGGCAATGGGTTGTTGTCCGATTCATTACTGAAACCGGCAATTGTAATTCCTCAATTCCGATGTGAAATGGTAATCTGATAAAATAAGGCAAAAATACGTAACGGAGCGGTGAGGTTGTAGCAGGACACTCTTCCCTTTTTCTAACGTTTTCAACTGTGTTGTTTAATTACGCCACGTTTGTAGATAGAAAGTAATAAATATGTTACCGTTTTAAAGAAAAATTCTGAGAAAATTAATTACATTTATTAAACGTAGAACATTGATTTATATCAATAGCACTCTTAAAATTTAAAAAAGTCTAGCCGTTGACGAATGTAATTTGTAAAAAAATCTTATTAGCAATAGTAATTAAATATTGACGAAGAAAATCATTAAAATTTGTGTGTATTTAAGTTTTAAAAAATTAATTTTCTTGCTATTAGTTTGTATGAGCGGCAGAAATAACTGTATACAATGCATTTAATCTATTTATGGAGCACAATGCCTCCTGGTATTTTAATAGTAAAAGTCATAAATTTTAAAATTGTATATAGTTGATGTAATTTAATATATATTCACAGTGTATTTCCTCTTCCCCTACTACATCTTTTTCTTTATTTTTAAATATTCAATGCAAATTTAAAATTTTAAACGTAACTTGCTATATTTGTATTGATAAAATTATGAATAAAATAGACTAAAATGCTTGCGAATCATTTTCTTACAGTTAAGGTACATTATAAGACTAAATGCTGCTAAAACCTATAACGTATATTATTCCAAACTTTACAGCTTCAAAATTTTCAATGAACTATTTAATACTTCTTAAAAAAAAATTATTCAATTTTAGATATGCAACAACTTGTTGGATCCTTTAAGCAACGACCCCCTTGGATCCTTTAAATCCAAGGAAGTCGAAAATTCTATCAATTTTAATTTTTAAAATTTTACGCAGTACGACCGGAAATATAGACGAATAAAACAAGTCATTACATCTCCCAATCTATCTCACTTGAATACATTTCTGTTCTTTGTAATAATTTAAAATGTAAGACGGCCAATCTCTCTGTAAAAAATAAATGAGTATTATATATATTTCAGATATTTGGAAACAGTTTGGTGAATCTGTTTATAATTTAAACAGGAAAAATTTAATACTTGAGCTAAGAACTTCTTAAAGTATTTTCAGTCAGTATTAACTATGTTCATGAGCAAGAGTGAAATGTTGACAACAACTTTACTGTGTCTAGATTTTTTAAAAGTTTAAATATGTATATTATTGAAGTAAAATTGTTTTTTTCTGAATATTTAAGCAAAATAAATTAATTTTCTTTTAATTTCTTATATTTTAACTTTGAAGGTATCATTTTCAATCTTTATGTTTTCATTACGTAAAATTATGTAAGACTGACAATTATGTAAAAAAGGAAAAGTGTTCCGCTACAATCTCCTAGCTCAGTTACATATTTTTTGTTTTTTTACATTTTAATTGTTAGTGGCACCCATTTAATAACCGGATTTCAAGCTATAGCCGACTTTCGTAAAGAGTCGAACAACACGCAGTTATTATACCATTGCAGATCACTCACTCCCAACGGAGTAGCGTTGTTGCTTACTTGCAATTGTATATTAATGAAGTATAAAGAGTTAACGGTAGATATGAAAAGCTTTTTAAATGTATATTTTATTCCTCATTTTTCAAAAAGGAATTATTCAAAGACTTTAAATAAAGTATTAATTATATTTTAATCATTGATTACATTTAAAAGTGTACATTCTTTTTGTGGTAAACATAAATAGTAAGAACATAAAGTGATATAATAGTTGTAAAATGAAAATGAAATTAAGAAAAGAAATTAATGTTATGTAATTAACAAGTTGGTAGCCATTTTTTTGTATAAGTAAAGTAGGTAAGGTACAGTATAGCGATGATACAAAATAGAAGAATCACAGGAACAGGTATTAAAAAATAATTGATTAAATGATATCTGTGTTATTTTACTGTATATTTTCCCATTTTGTGATCACATTTCTGATTTAAATAATATAAAATAGCAGATTAGTAATGATCTAAAAATGAAATTTTTCTACCTTTGACTTAAAAATAAATTATTATACTAGGCGACTAATACAGATTTGATTTATATGAATCTTATCTAAACGCCTCAAAGTATGGCAGAGATTAAACAATACTTATTTTGTGAGTAGGATAATATTGAAATAAGATCATAAATTTAGATGCCTATAATTTTCAAAACAGTTTGATTTTGCAGGTTTATTTTATCAAAATATTCATAACAAATATTTCTAGTTTCTATAAATTAAATGTTATTAATAAAACTCAAATTTAAAATTGTCTGAGAAAAATCTATCTTCGTGATCTCACCGATGAAAAATAGCATCAATATGTTAAATATCAATAAAACAATTTAATTGTGTTTTGCTTGTCACTCCATTGTCAATTTTGCACATGATGGATAACTAATCCTACATTCGAGGCCTTGATCCCGAATGTAGGATTAGTTATCCATCATAAGGATTAGTTATCCATCATACTACTGAATGCTATTCTATTCTTTTCTTCTGTAACTTGAAGTGCTATTAACGGTTATAATTTCTAATCACCGGGTGTTATTAAAAAATAATTTCCGATGACAAAGTTTGTTTAAAAAAAGATGACAAATAAAGGAACAAATAATATCGAAATACACTGTATCGAGAGTTATATGTGGGAGTAGGAACTCCTCATGTACTAAGCTATTATGTTCTCGAGGGAAATTAGAACTTTTGTTTATAGATACGTTAAGAATAGTTTGATATAACCTGATTTCATGACGATGCATTTTGTATTTAGCCTAGCCAGCTGTAGAACTGTCAACTATTTTAATGCCACCATGAAATTTTTATTTTGGTTTTTTGAAGCAACATTCATTAATTCTAAGCTGTATTCTTTTGCTATAGAAAAAGAAACCCGAAAAATACTTGACCCTACCTGATAACTAAACATACGAAAAGTAGAAAAGCCTTATTTATTTCCGATCTTTCAATCATGCTAAGTATTGAATTTCGAACTCTCTTTCGGAAGATTGCCGATCAAGCATATGAATTCAGAGTTCAATCTCAACAATTTAAATAATCCTTTATGGCATTATTATGAATACACTAAAAACTGGAAGTTAATGCAATGCATTTTTAAGAATCCACAGGGTATTTGCCAGCTTAATGAAACATAGTCATTGGGCCATTGTCCTATGTCATAAGTAGGGGGTGTTCTGAAAATATTTTTAGGTACCTACTCGAACAGATTTGCATGAAAATGAAAGAAGTACAGCACTACTTTTATGTTATTCAACAACGACTTTGAATGAACATTTTAATACAAGGAACCCAGTCATATGATATTTATCCAGAGTGATGCATTATGAATAACTTTGTCACCGTATAGTGAAAAACCTATCCACCTAAGGATATCTCACAACATTTTAATATACGTTGAGTAAGTTTCCTCCTAAAAAGTCTCTTAAAAATAGAGAAATCTATAAATAAAAATTCAGAACTGCTGTATCCCTGTCAAGTTACTCAAGTGTAACTGGGAATGCATCGGGAAATTTTCTTCAGAAAGAAGCTGTCTTGTCATTAAGGTTCACTTTTTAACCCAAAGAGAGTTATTTATGAATAAGCCCCTATTATGCTCGTATTCCGAAATAGCAATGAACCTAAAACATTGCAGTGTGAAGATTGTTAAATTATATTTGTTGTGAAATTATATAAATTATTGCAGAAAATTGTTAAATTATATTTAATCCACACATTACACGAAATATCTATATATACTCCAATTTACTCTGAAGATATAAATTCTATATGCAATTATAGGAGTACTTTGTTTTGCATTAGATTTAATTTTGCAATTTAAATTTCTCTATTTAAAATCTTAACAAACATTGTCATTCTAGCAATGAAGCAATGATTTAAAGATTAAAATATTTCATTAAGGTAAGAAAATATACCGATAAAAAAGTTAATCTAATTTTCTAACGGTTAACCAAGGTCTCCTAACGTGACACCAATGTGTGACGGGATAAAAATTGCAAGTTTGAATCAAAAAATGAAAGGAACATATTTTGCGCATTCAAGAGGAAATACTGAACACCGAATTACATCAAATAAAATTTTAACCTTTGTGTGATTCGCATTAATCACAATGATGTAAATTATTCAAAGCTATGTAAATAAAATAAAAAAAGGGAAGAGTGTTCTACAACAGTCTGCTTGCTTAGTTGCATATTTTTATGTTTTTTCTTTCATTTCGAAAGTATTGGCACTTATGTAATTAACAGTTACAATTGCCGACTTCATTAATGAAACGGACTACAAGCCATTATTGTCTTCCATAAGGAATCGAGCTACACGCAAATTGCAGATAGTTGCAGATCACTCACTCCCGCTGCTGAAGCAGGCATTTCCCACTTATATTTGTACGTCAATGGAATTTTAAGTGGTAATGGTAGATAGAAAATCTTTTTAAAATCATATTTTATTCAGCATTTTTCTAAGAGGAAGTATTCAAAGAATACAGATAAAACAATAATAATAATAGTATTAAAAAAGATTGACATTGTTTTAAAGCATATAAACTATTCTAGTTGTCATTTGTGGCTATATGCAAATACAGTAAACATTTAAATGTACAAAGATGATAATAAGACATTAATTGTACTATATATTATATAATTAACAAGTTTTCATGTGTTTGTTTCAATAAATAAAGTATGTAATCTGAAGAGTTACCATTATATGATAGAGCAAATGACAAATACGTACTAAGTATTTAAATACATTTTATAATTCTGTTTGCCATTCCAATTTACACTTTCGAGGTCTTTCAATACTTGCTTGACAAATTTTTGTTTTATATAAGGGAAACATAAAGTATTCTAGAAATAGTATATTCACAGATGCATTATCTCTGAAATAGCTTTTTAGTGGAAATTCAATTTTTAAGAAATACATCTATATGTTTCTGTTACTACCGTTATTTTCAGATATGTATGACCCAAAATATCACTTAAATATTCATAAAGAATATAGTACAAGTATAATTTCATGAAATTTTTTGATACTTTTGGTAAATTGTAAAAAAAAAAAAAAAATTGATAGATTTATATTTGCTTATGTTTTGAAGGAATATTTTTTAAATTCTATCTAAATTGTTTCAACATAACCAATAAAAATAAATTATTTAATTTTACTCATACATCCTTATTTTTTCGTGTAATTATTCCAAAGGAAATAATAACAATTGTTCTCATTTATGCATTTGGTAAATGGTTTCATTGACGTGTTTTTGATGACATGACAAGAGAGCGCAAGCAAGGAAAAAAATTTCATACGAATAGTAAGGGCTCAAAGTACACTAATGGCCACCCAAATTGAAACACCCAGAAAAACAAGATATATCACAACAAAATTTATCTTTTAGATAACATGATGACCAAGTTTCAAATGATTAAATTTATTGACTTCTGTCAAGTGTGATTTCATCCATAATAAGTAACCATCTAAAATACGTAGTAATTGTAGGAAATGACCACTCCCAAACGCCTCGCTATTGATTCAGAGAGACTTTGGATGTGTTCTTGGGAAAAAAGATTAAGCATTTTCCACACGTTATCCAAACAAACCAGGAGTGGATATAATCTGGGTCAATTCTTGAGGAATCATTGACAACATGTTTTCTATCGGCTAAAGATCCAGATAGCTTATCGCTAAGAAATTAAATCTAGTGATTAACGAGAAACCTTAGACAATGCCTGCCACGTATGGTTGTACATTATCCTGTTGAAATATGGCAGTGGGAAAATTCTGAAGGTAAGGAAGGACAACTGGCTCAAACATCTCTGAGATGTGTCGCTTGTAGTTTAAACTATTGGGGCAATGCATACTAGAGAAATGCGTTAGTGATATCCAACACAGCCTGATACCTTAATTCTCGGTGCAGAGCCAGTGTGGAGGTGTATAACGCAGCTGTTCAGGATTCTCTCTCCACTGTGTCTCGAAACTCGAATTCCAACATCGTGGTTTTGCAGGAAGAAGCGTGACTCGTCAGTAAATACAATTGCATTCTATTGTGTCGTGTACACGAGCATTTAATAGTACCATTGGATGGTTGGTTGGGCTTTGCGGCACAAATCATAAAAAAAACATGCAGCATTACACCATTGGTGGCGTTTCTGCATCAATTTCAGACAAACCAATGGACGTCTTGGTGACAGACTGCTCAGTTGTAAAGGGTGTCGAATGGTAAGAGCAGACACTAGATGCGTTACAAACTGAATGTGCTATGCTATGGTTTCTAATTTGTTCCTGAGATATACGTTACTGCTATATGCACACTGTGCCCCTCATCAAGTAAAATATTGCACTTAGTGGCATGCGATGAGTCCGTCATACTTTAATGCATCCAATGATCACATATCAGAAATTCAGTTGTTTGGTTTCGTCCAATACGACAACCCAATTCCCTGAAAGATCATCCACAATCACGGTAGGCAACTATCCTTCCTCTGTCGAACTCGGATACTTGATCAAAAATGTTTCGTTGTTTTCTACAAGGCGTATTTGATCAGTTTTTTGAAAAAAAACCTCTAGAAAAACACAATTGCCGAACTTGAAATTGTATAAATCTCAAAGTCTTAAATAACGTTTTCAAGTGGTGGAACACGCTCGCTTGATGTGTGTCTGAACTGAAAAAATCTAATTATTTGCATATTTTTCTTCCGCTAATGGATGTTGTAAATTTCATGTTTCGAAGAATGGTAAATCGCATTGTGTTTAAGTCAAGCGTATATAGCCAATCTAAAAAAAAAAAAAAAAAAAAAAAAAAAAAAACAGCTGACGGCGAAGAGATATCCAACTATATACAGCATGAAAGTGATGAAATTGAGAAAATTCCGACAATGATTTTAATAACAATATACAACAACTGATTTATATAGAGAATTTTCAACTCAAGTATCTTGAAATAAATTGTAAGTTCAAGCCTTCTTGCTACGTTTCTTTTCAAGTAATTTTTGCTAATAACTATTAAGAAATTTATTTCTTTATATGCATGATTAGCAACGCCAAAGATAAAGCTATGGAGTGTTCACCAGGGGTAATATTCAGATCTATAGATAAAAACGACAGGTAAAAAATTGACTAATATGAAAGGAGAAAAGTTTATCTGGAAAAGTGGAAAAACATTGAAAGTTTATACTATTTTATTTTACAGAAGGCAAAACATCTATAAATTAAACCCTGAAATAAAACGCAAACATTATTCTTAAAAATACTTTGCATCATGTCAAAGATAGACATTAAAAATGAAATATTCAAATAACATAAGACGTTTTTATTTCGTTAGAAGTTCATTTATAAATAATACGTAAATAACTATGTTTAAATTTCATTTTTTGTAATATTATAATTATTCTGCAGAAACCTTTATCATTTCTTTTCACATTGTTTTTACGATTGATTTAAGACAAAGTTTTTTTAGAATTTTTTTTTGACAAATGATTTGGATAAATTTTGATATGATGTAATTTATTCAGAAAAGCAAGTATTCTTTTTAAATTAAAATATAATAATTAAATTTAAATGTTGAAATATCATATTAATATCAGTAGTGTCTTTAAATATTTTCGTTTAGAAAAATGAAGAAAATAGTAAATATAACTATAAAGCTTGTCATAACTACCGTTTATTGTTTAAATACCCTTGATTTAGAATTATATGTAAGAAGTGTGCCTCTTCTATCCGGGAATGAGAGTTCTGCAACTCCCTCACGTCTGCGTGACGACCGATTTGATAACTTAGTCGGCAATGGGTTGTTGTCCGATTCATTACTGAAACCGGCAATTGTAATTCCTCAATTCCGATGACGATGATAATCTGAAAATATACGATAAAAATAAGTAACGGAGTGGTGAGGTTGTAGCAGGGCACTCTTCCCTTTTGTTAAAGTTTACAACTCTGTTGTTCAATTATTCCACGTATATAGCTAGAAAGTAATAAATATATTACGGTTTTTAAGAAAAATTCAGAGAAAATTAATTAAATTTATTGAATATAGAACATTGATGTATATAAATAGCACTCTTAAAATTAAAACAAATCTAGACGGCATAAAATCTTATTCTTATTAATAATCTTAACTAAATACTGACGAAGAAAATCATTAAAAAATTTGCGTGTATTTGAGATTTAAAAAAAATTAATGTTCTTTCTATTAATTCTTATGAGCTTCACAAATAACTGTATACAATGCATTTCAACTCTCTATGAAGCCTCACAATGTCACCTGGTATTTTAATGATAAAAGTGATAAATTTTAAAATTTAAAATAGTTTATGTAATCAATATATATTCAGTGTTTCCTCTTTTCTATTACTATATCTTTACTTTATCTGTAAATTTGAATATGTTGGTAGCTGAGCAATATGACATTATCCAAAATTGCGGCGCTGCTATCGTAATACGTTATTTAGGCGCAGCATGAAATATGAATGTATCAGAGCAAGTGGCAATTGAGACTGTGTGTTTGAGTTTAGTAATATCTAGTATAGCGAAAAAGTAACAATGGAATCAAAGTGTCATTTGAGTAAAAGTTTTTGAAGGTGACATGTTGGAGATTAGGCTCTGGACAAAGTTAGATGGAAGTAACTAGATGGGCGGTTGTGTGTTTGTCTGTAATTCATGGAGTTCAGCAACAATTTTTAACCAAGGATTTGGCATTTGAGAGATTCAGCCGAAGATAAAGATGGAAAAAAAGCCACAAATTAATATTAAAAAAATAAATATATATTTCATTTTTTATTAATCTTTAATTTTCCATTCAACAATGGGTATTGGAGGTATATTCAATATAACTAGCAAAGAACATAATACATAATTAGACCTCACAAATTTGATAATTTCCTTGTCCATTCTTAGATGCATTCATGAAAAACAATCAAACATTTATAACTAATGTCTAGATATTTTAGATGTCTTTTATTTTATGAAATTAAGAGATTTATATATTTAAACTATTTAAATTAATTTAGATTTTAATAAAAAAATCGTTCTCATTTCAATTTCTTACAGTTTTGATATTTCACATTATTTTTACCTTTGAACATTTTATTTGGTATTTTTATGTAACGTACTTGTTCAGACTGTATAAAAAGTGGGGAGTCTCACAACAGACTCAAACTGCTCAGCTACAAATTTTTTGATTACCCATTTTTTTAATTAGAACCCTTACAGGGATCAAGAGCACCATTTGCTGACTTCAGTTACAAATCGGACAATGCTACAACATGAGGAAAAATTCTGTCCACACCAAACCGCTTCTGCTGTAGACAGAAACAGAAACATGTTGGGGAACAAAGTATACAGCAGCGAAGCTGCTTTTACTTCTTCATTATGGTGTATAAAAAATCAGACAGTAAGGAAATGAAATAAGTAGGAGTCTGTTAGCTAAGAGAAGAGGGGGAGAGGGTTCGTCCGAAAGGTGAACGTATAATAATAAATCTAAAATAAAAACAACAATACAGGGGCATAGGGGAAATATCACCTCTAGCCTCTGAGAGAGAATCTTGAGTAAATATAAGATAAGTGAAAATAGAAAATATAGATCCAGAATATAAGAGAAATATATAAGATACAAAAAGGAAAAAAATATATTTACAGGGAATACATGTGGGTATAATAGGAAAAATACTGGAATAAATGTACGTAAATAACTATATACAAAATTTACAAGTTGGAACGGAAATGACAGGACAGAACCGCATCACTGAGGTAGTGTGCAGCCAGTGGTCTGGTTTTAGTGTCCTCTGTTAGATTGATACCGTGGAAAATGTCATTAAAATTTGCCTCTTTGCAATTTTCGGCGTCATTGAAGAATTTAATGTTTAGCTTAGCTATATGATGTGAGAGATAGTCTATTTTCAGGTCTCTGGGAATGGATTTATTTGTTAAATAATAGGTTCCTCCGAGAAGGCTGCGTAGCATCTTGCTTTGGAATATATTGAGGGTTTCGATAGTAGTTTTATCTGCGGTACACCAAGCTGGGGATGCGTATGTTATAATTGGGTGGATCATGGATGTATAAATAAGTTTTTTCATTTTGATGTTAGTGTTGCTTCTATGCCCAATAATCGATCTAAGATGCTAAAATGCTGCGCGGGCTTTTGTTATTTTCTTTTTAACATGAGGTTTCCATGATAGATTTTGATTTATGGTGAGGCCTAGGTATTCGGCGTTTTCAACGAATGGAATTTCTTCTCCGTACATTGTGAGATCTTCGGTTCGGATAATTCTACTACGAGGTTTCTTAATAATGATAGCGTTTGACTTGCTGGTATTAATTTCAATCTTCCTTTTATTGCACCAATCTTCGATGCTGTTTAGTTTTGACTGTAATTTGGTAATTGCCAGGTTAACGGATTTTGATTTCTGGATAATGCCTGTGTCAGCCGCGTAAAATGCGGTGATGCTGTTGTGATCGGAGCGATGCACAGGGAAATCAGTGGTGTAGAAGAGGTAGAGGATGGGCCCTAGGATGCTACCCTGGGGGACACCAGCTTCTATCAGTCTGAGAGATGAAAGAGTTTTATTGTTTCTAATGCAAAAGTTTCGTTGCGACAGGTAATTTTTGATGAGAATGATAAGATTTTTGTTGAAATTTAGATTTTGGAGTTTGAAAATCAGCCCGTTGTGCCATAACCTGTCAAATGCTTTGGAAATATCAAGCATGACGAAAATTGATTTTTCTTTGTTAGCGAGACCTCTTCCCATAAATTCCAAGATACGAACAAGTTGTTTGGTGGTGCTAAGATTTTTCCTGAACCCATATTGTTCATTTGGGAGTCTTGTTAGGTATTTTTTAATTCTTTGATTGATGATTTTCTCAAAGATCTTTCCAAGGGAGGAAAGTAAACTGATTTGCCTGTAATTTGAGGGCATCGCTAAGTCCTTATTTGGCTTGGGAATCATGATGATAACAGCTTCTTTCCAAATTTGGGGAAAGTAATTTAGGGATAAACATTTATTAAAAATGTAATTTATTTCTTGGATGATATTAAACAGCAAGTATTTAAGCATTTTATTAATGATGTTATCCTTGCCAGGTGATTTCTGGGGATTTAGGTGTTTCAGGATGTTTTGGAGTTCATCAGAAGTCACGGGTTCTAATTTTTCACTGTTCAGATCTGCAGACTTGATTTTTTGGCTGGTTTTTCTGATCAAATTTTCAAAGTTTGAGTCGGAAACTATGTTGTTTAATCTAAACTGCTTCTCCATGCTGTCAGCAAAAGCCTCGGCTTTTTCAGAGTCGGTAAAAACGAGCTCGCGTTCACCATGTAAGGGTTTGCTGGTTCGAGTCAGAGATTTGAAACAGTGGGCGAGTTTCCAAACTGAGTTATCTTCGTTGCTGAGAGTAGAGAGTTTTTCTTCCCATTTCTTGGTCTTGTTTTTACTTATTTCGAATTTAATGATTTTATTTAAATGATTTATTTTTGTTTTGTACGCCGGATTTAGGGTTTTCCTGTAACGTTTCCTATTCTTGTTCCTTTCTTTGATGAGGTCTCTGATTTCTGTGGGGAGTTTATAATAATTTTCCAGTCTTTTCTTTTCTTTTCTTCAGTTGCGCTTTTGTGCGCATCCAAAATTTCTTTATTTAATGCTTGGATAGAGATTTCTGCATGGATGGTATTAGTGATGGTGTGTGATTTCCAATTTCTTTGAATAAGGATGTTGGTATACAGGTCCCAGTTTGTTATTTGGATGGTTTTTGGAGTGTAATTTTTGTTGATGTTGATTGAGGCAATAACAGGTTCTGCTGTAGACTTGAACTTGAACTTGTAATCTGAGTGCCAACCCTAAGGTTTCTACTCATTCATCTTGTTTTAGTGCTGTTGGCCTGTGATTTTAAAAGTCATTGATTGAAAGAGAAGGAAAGAAGAAGGAAAGGGTGATCATTGCCCCGAAAGAATTGCATCGCTACAGTAGTAGGCGGCAACTGGTCTTAGATGGATATCTTCCTTGAAGTTTTCAAATTGAAAGATGCTGTTGAAATTGGCAGTATTGCAGTGAGTTGCTTTTTGATAATACTTATGGTTAATGCTGGCAATGTAATTATGAAGAGGCTTGAGGCAGAGATCATGATGAATAGATTTATTTCTAATGTAGTAAGGGGCGTTAGTAATTCTTCTGAGGATTTTATTTTGAAATACGGTCAGTTTCTTGAGTTCTTTTTCTTTGATAGTGTTCCAGGCAGGAGAAGCATAAGTGAGTATAGGTCTGAGGATTGCTGTGTAGATGAGTCTTTTAGTTTTGATTGTTGCCTGGGAGTGTGGTCCTATTAAGGGTTTTAATTTGTTATAGTATGCATTTGTTTTGGCGATGACTGATACAACATGATCTTCCCAGGTTAGTTTATGATTTAAAGTGAGTCCAAGATATTTTGCTTTTTTAACAATTGGAACTTCAGTGTTGAAGAGGATTAAGTTGTTGGTGATTTTTTGTCTATTTCTTCCTCTAATAATTAAAAGTTGAGATTATTGGGCGCTGCTGTAGACGCTTCATGCATATCTCTATAAATAAAAGAAATTTTAAACATTAGTGGTAGTTATGATAAGTATTTACATGTATATATAATTCTGCTTTTTTTCTAGAAGAAAGTGTTTTCAGTAGCATCTGAAAACACTTTCTTCTTCACATGAGTCTTATTTCTATCAATCTGATAATCATTAGTATTGATAATTTTATTTTAATCATTTATTTGAATATGAATCGAGTAAATATTTAATGATGAAATTTATACAATAATTTTTGTATGAAATAAAATTTCGCAGTACACAATTATAGATTAGTTACTAGGTAAATTAATTTTTTTAAATTAATATCAGATGTATACCAATTGCTTGCCTGTACTAGTTTTGATGCCGCCTAACGACTAGAAGAAAATTCATATTACGGGAAAGGTATTGTATAGAGAAATAAAGATTTTTCTCAATTTGTGTGATGATTTTCTGTTAACTGGCCTTTTTTTATAGCTTTTTGTTTTACACTCTAAAATAATATCTCATTTATAAATTAACTGTGAAAACGAGAATTTAATATTTTATTTAATAATAAATTTAATACACTTTTCATCATGACTTCATTGCATTTTCGGTCAGTAGTATTATTATCAAAGAAAAAAATAATTTCCTTACAAAGAATAAACAATAATTTAAAAAATTAAAAATTATTAATATATCTTTTTGAAATTTAATAGGTTAGAATGTAGGAAAATTGAAATATATTCACTGAAATACAATTAATGTGTGTACAAACACAAATACACTGATATATATATATATATATATATATATATATATATATATATATATA
>JAPDSC010026375.1:16208-26463 GCA_026290005.1 Latrodectus geometricus
ATATTATATATATCAGTGTATTTATTAAATAATCCCCATAATAAAGGTAGTATATAAATTATTCTGTGTTTTTGCCTTCTTTGAAATAATTTTTATATACTCCTTTCATACAATGCTATTGTATTATAAATTATCAACGGAATTATTGTCATAAAATCTTACTAATTTGTAGGTGCGTGTAATTGTTAAATCACATAAATTAAATATGAACATAAAAATAAAAATATTTTTGTTATTTCGTACTCTATGCACAACCAAAACCATATACATAAACTTTGCATATGAGCCAGTATGATTAAGTTGAGTTTTGTTTTACATTATAAAATCATTATCAGGAATATCATTTTCCCCCGTTATATTTCTATTCACATATAAATACTTACATTTTAATGCTTTTAAAACTTGTTGTGAATTAACATTTGTAATGAGATTATTAAACTTTTAATATTTAGCAGTAATATAAAGTTATATGATACAAAGGAATTGAATACTTTTTAAATTTAAGTGTCTACAATGTTCTTTGTCATAAATAAGATTTCAGAACTGTGTGATCTCATCTTCACCATTTAGCTTCAATGGGATATACTCAACTTCAGCCACTTGTTAGATTACAGAATCGATTTCAGAAAAATGTGATCTTGAATTAGATCACCACATCTTCACAATTTAGTTTCCAAGGGATATATTCAACTTTGACCATTTGTTCCCAATTTTAAGGGACAATCATAAATTCGCTTAATAATCGTAAAAGTCTGTTAATCGTAAAAGCCAGAATGTCAAAACTACATCTTGTTGAATCAGTTATCTGTATCATAATGATATACTCGCAATAACAAAGAATTGTGTTGAGTGCTTAAAAAAAGTTTTAGGCTATCATTAAAATTGATTTGGATTAAAAAACACTTAATGATAACTAAGCATAGAATAATATTAGCCCATTACATATAAGTTAAGGCTACTTATATATGCAATTATTTTAAATATATGTAAATATATATGCATTATAAAATTTCGTTTTTGTTTTTTTCATAGGAAATTTTGTTTTGAAGAATCTATAATCAAAACTATAAGCTTAATATAAGAGCTATGTTTAAACCTTATTTTGAGTCTTTGTTTTCGTTACAAAATTTAAGTAAAACTGTTACAAATACGTAGGATTTTCTTCATATAACTGTTTTACTTACATGGATTGCAAATAAATTACGTTTAAAAGATGCATTTAATTGATTTTAATATCATATAAAAATACTAAAATATACAAGAAATACTCAATGGTGCTAATAAAACTTATTAAAGAGCTATTTCCTTAAATTTAGCTAATTTACTTAATGGACATAATTTATTTTTAATTTCCAAATATTCGAATATATATAAGAACAAAAATTCCAGAATTCAAATCCTCTCACAAGTTGGTTTTTAGAAAGTCTGGCTTTTGATGACTATGGATTCGACATATATGTAATTAAAACTGACCAGTCCCATTGAAACGTTTTTTTTTGAATTTTCATATATATATTAAAAAATAAAAATAAATATATTGATTTTATTCGTAATTATTAAAGAATTACAGTGATAATCAGATTTGGAATGATAATGCACTCACTCAATAATTTAGCTTTCTTCACAACAATTCTTATCCTTAAAAACATATCATTTTAATGTAGTGAGTCTTTTTAACTAGTTATATATTTCTATACTATGCAAAATTAATGCGGTTGATTATTTTAAAGTAATATGCAAAAGAAATTCCAACTTTTTTAATCGAAAACTTTCACCATGTAAAAATCTGTAAAAATCTATAATTTTTACAATTAGCCAGTGAAAATTTCTTTAATATTAGCAATAAACTGAAATGAATGTATATCAAATAGATTTGAGAAAAGCAAGTTAGCATTTTTATATCTGTTTCCCATTTTGTATCTTATTTAGTAGTAAATTTTTTTAAGTAACAATTCATTTTATAGTTATACTGATTTAGAGTGTGTTTTTCACTCAACTCCTATGCACTATCAATCATAAAATGCCCATTAGTAGATAGTAGGGAAGAGATTGACTAATATTGGTCAAGAATTTTAGTTGTGCTGTGCAATAGTGTGACAATCAATTCTTGTGAAAGATTTTGATTTCAAACTAAATTCTGACATTAGATAAAAAAAAAAGGTCACATAATACAAGTCATAAGTATATGCTCACCATGTGCATCAATCTACAAGTATATGCTCACCAAATCCATGTGCATCTTTACAAAACAACAAAAGAAAATAGCAAAATAAATAAAAAGGTCTGCTAAGCACAAATTTTAACGATTTTTCTCGTCTTTACTTCGATACATTCATGAGAAAAGATAAAATATTTTTAGTTTTTATTTTTTTTATCTAATGCCTATGTATTTTAAAAATTAAGAATCCCTTTTTTAAAAGACTTTTGACTTTAATAAAAAATTGTCTTTCATTTCCAATTCTCTTTCGCATTTTTGAAATTCGAAAATATATTCTCCAGTTGACATAATTAAGTAACATGTTTATACAAATTGTATAAAAAGGGAGGAGTGCTCGCTACAGTCTCACTGCACAGTTACATATTTTTTACCTGTCCGTTTTTTCAACCACAAGAACTGCTGGACACACTAGTGCGGAGTGTGGGCAGACATAGGGAAGCAACCATTGCAGTAAGGGGAGGGCTAATTTCATACTATTAAACATCCATCTTGTTATTCCTCTTGGACAGATTATCTTGAGCAGGAATTTCGTGAGTTCAATAAAGCCTTTTTTTGTTTGATTCCCTAATGTGTGCATTGTATTCATTTTTGTGAAACTATACTTTCGTCATCCTTTAAGTACAAAATGATGTGTCTCATGTCTGAATTTCATGTCACAGATGATTTCTGGCTTAGGTATAGCAGAAAAACCACCTGTTGCTTAAGTTCTGCACACCAGTGTATGTAAAAATGGGAAGAGTGTTCCGCTACTTTCTCACTGCTCAGTTGCATATTTTTGGCCTATCTATATTTAACTATTCTATTCCAAGCGATTAAGCATAGCACCAATTGCCATCTTCAACATTGAATCGAACTGTAAGCAATTGCCGACTTCAGTGACGAATCGGGCAACACGCAGACGTGTGAAAGTTGCAGATCACTCCATCCCGCTTCTATTGCAAAAACTTGTTACTTATATTTGTGCATAAAAGGAATTTAAGAAGTAAAGGGTAGCTTGATAAGACTTATAAGTAGCATTTATAGATTTTTTCTAACAAAATATATTTTAAGAAACTACTGAATATATATTAATAATTTTATTAAGTTTTATATTTTGAATCTGGTAAAATTTTGCATTGCACACTTATGGATGAGTTAAGAGGTAAATTAAAATTTTTATTTCACATTAGATATATACCTATATAGCAACAAAGTGATTTAATTTTAATGTGTCCTTCCATGACTTGAAGAAAACGTGTACCCATATTTCGAGAAAAATATGATGCCGTACGATAAAAATATTTGATGCTTTTGTGTGGTGTTTTTCAATTTACTAAATTAAGATCTATAACAAGATCTCACTTATAAATTAACTGAAAAAAACTGATTTTGCAATAGAATATTAGAAATTCTCTTTAAAATGTAGTTGTCAAATATTAAGTTCCATATACTTTTCCTATGCGTATCTATGCATTTCCGGTCAGTGGTCTTATGGTCTTAAGGGAAAATACTTTTGCTACAAAAGACAAACAATGATTTTCAGAAATTAAAAAAGTATTATTATTTTTTTCCTTCAATATAATTTGTAGAAATGTAATTTAAAAGGAATCTCAGTGATTCTGTTTCTCTAAAATTGATGATATAGGAAATCCATTATTGCAGTTTTCATAAAAAGAAATCCATTTCATTTGCAGTTTTATTAAACTGTTATTGATTAAAGTGTATAAGATAATCGGGAAATTTCGGGGTATATGCAGATGTGCTTTGAATCTTTAACTACAATAACTAAGAAAAGAAGACAAGTAAAGATCATTTAATAAATTCTAATAAATAAAAAGTTATAAAAACTCTAAATAAAAAAATCTCTAGAAAATTCTCTTGAATCTTAAGACACTCTTTTCACTGCAGTAGATGTAAGCACATGGTATTGAGTGTAATGATAATCTCTTAAAAATGTTTAAAGTAATGAGTTTATATTGTAAAAATTAAGACTTTTTCAATTGCTTCTTATATTAACTATGAAAAACGATAAACGAAGACATTATTTCTAAGTATTTTGCTTTTTTAGCACATTATTAGGTTACTGCTTAATACCTAAAATTGTAAAGCTAATATCTATACATGTTGCTTTGAAGTATACAAATATCACTTTTAATTTTAAAACACTCTAAATCTTTTAAAAGATTAAAGAAATATGTATTTTCCTTTTATATATACATATTATATATATCAAGGCAATCTTAATATGCTTGCATATCATTATAAAAATAAAGCATCGAATAAACGTAACACTTGTCAGGCTTTATTAATTCTAAAAATTGAAAATTACTTTATTTAATTATGAAAATTCACAGGAAAGATTTATTTAAATGCATCGCCATATAATAACTGCAATAAGAAAATTAATTTTTAGTCATCAGGTTAAAATAAAAACAAATCGCGCTTGACATGATCACAACAAACTTAATAGATTTTTTCAATGAGCTAGGTCGTAGAGTGTTATACAATTTTAATATCCCATATTGTATGTTTGTAAGCTGTATGAGGTTAGTTGTTTTAAATTAGATTTAATATTTTTCTGCTTACATTATATAAAAAAGTATTCTTTTTTAAGATTGAAGTATGAATTTTCTGGAACACATTAAAAGGATAACGAAAGAATTATTTTTATGCCATGTAACAGATATGCCGATAGTTACTCCTTTTTATAAAATTTTATTTTACATTATAATTTGAAAAATTTATTAAATAACTCGTTACAACATTTACAAATATAATATATAAAATTAGCAAAATTAATTCCCTGATATATTAGACTACCTCTGTCATGTAAGTACATTTTTGAAAACTTTTTACAATTCACATATGAAATATTTTAAATAATAACAATAGGTAAATATATTTCATATTTTTAGAAATGCATTACTATAAGACCGTTAACAATTAAATGCATCATTTCATAATTTCGAAACAAGTGTTAAGCATATAATAACCACCTACAAATGCAAAACTTTCTTCAATCTTGTTTAGAACTGTCTCATATATAGAATTTCTGTTGAAAGTCACAAATAATCCAGTGCCACTTTTGAAGGAAAAAATATTCAAAATCTTTCCATTGATAATTATTAACTAAATTAAAATCTTTAATTTATTTAGTTAGCTTATGATTTATTCAAATAAACGTATACAGAACTAAAGTATTCTAATTTAATTCTACAATTATTTTGAAGATGATTATATTTTTAAAACTCTCTTGATTACTATATTTTAATACTGATAATAACCTTTCTTATTTTCCATAAATTAAACTTTATATGTTTATTACATTCGACTTCGAAATTAATATGAATAGTAAACATTAGAACATAATGCATGGAAAAATGTAAATGAACAAATGATTGCAAGTAATACCGAAAATGCTACTCAAACCGAAAGCCAATCAAAATTCTTCTTACATATAATGCCGGGGAAACGTTAGAGTAGCAAAACTCGCACTTTACTTTAGTCTATGAATAAGAATAAGCAAGTCAAGTGTGAGTTGAATAAACTCCGCCTAACGCGACTCACGAGTTATCCCGTATTCGGTGCATAAAGACGTTAATGCGCTGTAGAATAGAAAGATCTTTCCACAAGAGAGACAAGTGTTAGTAAAAAATGCATAATCTAAAATATTGCTTTCAAATATCCTTTGAGCAATAATTTATTTTACATTGTAATTTGAAACATTTATTAAATAACTCCTTACGACATTTACAAATATAATATATATTATTAGCAATAGAAATTCCCCTGTCGTGTAAGTACATTTTTGGAATTTATTTACAATTCCTATATTAAATGTTTTAAATAATAATAAGAGGTAAATATATTTCATATTTTAGGAAATGTATCACTATAAGACCCTTAACAACTAAATGCATCAGTTCATAATATAGAAAGATGTTTTAACTATATGATAACCACGTACAAATGCAAAAGTTTATTAAATCTTTTTTAGAACTGTCCCATACATTGAATTTCTGTTGAAAGTCACAAATAATCCAGTGCCACTTTTGTAGGGAAAATATTAAAATTCCTTCCATTGATAAATATCAACTAATTTAAAATCTTTAATTTATTTAATTAGCTTATGAATAAATCAAATAAACAAATGAAAAACCAAAAGTTTCTAACTTAAACCTGCAATTATTTCGTAGATGGTTATATTTTTAAAACTCCCATGTTTGCTATATTTTAATACTGATAATAATTTTTCTTATTTTTTCATCAGTTAAACTTTATATATTTATTATATTTAACATCGAAATTAATTTGAACAGTAAACATTGGACCGTAGGGCATGCAAAATTGTAAATAAACAAATTATTGGAAGTATTACCCAAAATGCTACTCAAACCGAAAAGCAATCAAAATTCTTCTTACTTATAATGCCTTGGTAACGCTAGAGTAGCATAAGTCCCACTTTACTTTAGTAATACTTTAGTAATAATAGTTAGTACTTTATGAATAAGAATAAGCAAGTCACGTGACGGTTGAATTAACTTAGTGAAACGGGACTCACGAGTTATCTAGTATTCGGTGCATACGAACGTTAATGACTGTAGAATAGAAAGATCATTCCACAAAAGAGACAAGTGTTGTAAAAAATGCATAATCTAAAATATTTCTTCCAACTATCCTTTGAGCAATGTTAAATTGCGTTTAAATTTTACAAAAACAATAGGGGTTTTGCTTGTTCGTAATTAATTAGCAAGTGGAACTTCGTCAAATAACAACACTAAAAAAAACTTATGATGATTAATTAAGATTTTTACCATAATACTGAACAGAAAGTTATTAAATCATTTTACAATTATCATAGTATAGATTTATGCTCTTTTTAGGAGCTTGCGAACAATTTAAATAGCTTAGATGACTACAAAAATGTTATTTTTTCTCACATTCTAATAACAGTGTTTAAAAGTTAATAACAACATTCAAGAACTCTGCAGGATGTTTAAATTATGAAACTAAATTTTCAACAAGAACTAGAAAAAGTAGTTTTAAAACATTGTGCAATAAAGACGACAGCTAATTTTTAGGACACAGACTAGATTCTGACAAACTGAACTTTATGGATAGCATCACATATTCCTGTATAGAACAACAAGTACTCTTAAATAAAAGGAATGATGGATGATTAATATTTTGAATACATATTTAAATACAAATTTTCTAAGCCTTTTGCAGAGTTTGGATTGTTTTAACTTATCAGAACGAGATTTAATCAAAAAATATTTATTTAAGAATATTTAAATTGACATAAATCAACAAAAAATACTACAAAAAATGATTTATTAATAATTTTTTTATTAATTTATTAAATGATCATACATCTGTTTATATAATTCTTTATTTAAAAAAAAATGCAAAATATTTACAAGTACACTATGAATCACCATATGACGTAAATTGCCGATAACAGAGTTCAATGAAACCATACGGTATATTTTTTAAAAAGTGATATTTAATATCAGTTTCTTACAGTAATTTCCATTAGAAAAAAGTCTCAAACAAATACATATATAAATCTTATATCTACCATTAACTATTTAAATTCCTTATTTTATAAATATACGTAAAAAGCGTAAGCTGTGCGTATTGGCAAGAGTGGATTGACACATTATCTCTTAGACGAGTTTTCCGATACTTTTGAGTAAGATTCATCATTGAAGCATTAATTGTTTTTCTATTAAAGGTATGAGGTTCTAACAAACGCATAAAGTAAGTAATAGGAAATTAGATTGCAGCAGAACTGTGATCAATTTTTATGAAAATTTAAAATGTTTAATATAAAACTGTGCCCAGGTAGAAGCTCAAATTTTAAAAATATTTTACTATTTGAAAATAGTAATAAAATGAAAAATATTTATATTTGAGTTTTCAAATCACAACTATTTTATAGATTATTCTTACTTTCAATATTAAAATATCTGGATTGTAGAGAATGTTATTAATAAGAATTTTATTTTTAACTTAATTAGTTATTTTTAATAATTTCATTAATAATTTGACCGCAACTAAATACTCATGTGTAAACACATTAAAAGAATGATTATAGGCTAAAGCAATAAATTCTTAGACAATAATAACATTTCGAGACAAAATATTTGTGTTAATATACACGTGAGATACAAAACACAAATTTATTTAAACTTCCAAGCAGTTAGAACTATAATGTAACAAAATTGAAAGTCTCCTGATATCCATTCTTCTTACATTTCTCTAAGAATCTTATAAAATATAACATTTTATGCTTTTAATTTTGAAACAATATTGCTTAATCTCTTACCGAATGTATTTTCTTATTTAATGCAACGCCACTGACCAAAAAATACACTAATGTAAAAATATAGTGAATCCCGAGCTTAAGATACATTACTAACGCACTACAGAGAAATTTAGGTGTTAAATAACTATTATAATCATTTCGAAACAATAAGATAATAATAACCGATTTGTTTTTATTTCTTATACAGATCATAACTGGTATAAATTATTTTTAAATAGATAATAAAAAATTTGAAATGAACAGAATGATATTATTTTATTTTGAATCATCTGGACAGTTTCTAAAATTCATAGCCAAGCATTCAGATTATTTCAACTTATTTATAAGTGAATTATAATAACTGCTGGATTTCTTACCATTCGGATTATTTTAATTATTATGTTGCCTTCATACATACATGTAAAAACCATTTCATAACTAAAATGAATTCTTTAAATTCCCTTAATTTGCAAATATATATAAAAAGAGTACGCTGCGCAAACGGTTTTAAATGCTTTGAACATTTTCTTTTCTCACACGAACACTCTCTTTCTCTCTTTTTCTGGCAATTATCTAGATATAAGTAACACGTGGTAAAAATAAACTTAAAAACACATTTGGAAAAACGCATTTTTAAAAAAGGTGTCTAATATTATTTAAAAATAGCTTTATCTTTCCAAATGCTAATTAAACTCCTAATTCTCTTATTCTGTATAGGAAATTACCATTTACAACTACCATTAATTCCTTAAACTCCCTTAATTTACATATGTATACAAAACAAATAAATAGAACAAACGGGGATGAGTGATCTGTAACTTTATCTCTTCTGCGTGTTGCCCGATACCTTATAAGAAACGGCAACAAATTGCTGTCCGATGTAATGAAGCCTGCAATTTTCAGAAGATTAACAGCAGGAAAAACCGAGTAGTACATGAAACACCTTGGAAGATTGCTCAGCAATAAGATTGTATCAGACCACTCATTCCTTTTTAAATACCCGTCACTGATCAACATAAAACCGCGTAGTAAAAAGCCCGAATATTTAAACTACTTTACCGTTGCTATATAGTCTGAGAAATAACGATTTACATTGATTCAGTAATCAAAGTATTATGTTATAAACTGTTCTAAATTGCATTTTAATAATATCAAGGTGCTGAAAGTTAATCAAGACAATTTAATGCTTCTTCATGATTAAAGCCGAATACACTTAACTTTGAAATATATTCAGCTTTGTCTATATTAATACGAATTAACAATATTATTATAGACAAAGCTGATAAACTTTAGTTCAATAATATCATTTCGTAACATATTTGGGATAATATCCACATTAGAAGGAAAAAAATAGCTGAATTGAAAAGTGTATAAAAAATAAATTTTAAATATACATAGATTGAAATCTAGGTACATTTCTTGAAATGTATTTTTGAAAAAGACATCTGTTTTAATTTTAGCGAAAGTATATTCACTTTCATTATAATATCATTAAAAGGAAATGACTTAAATCTCGGAGGAAAAGGATCTTATCATAAAAAAGATTTACAAGCTAAATTCCAATGATGAATTTTTTCATTACTAAACCGATTCGTATAGTTTCAAATAATGTTTATGTGAAACCCCTAATTTTCTTCATCTGTACAGGAAAATACCATTAACTCACTAAATTCCCTAAATTTACTCACTCACTCACTCACTCACACACACACACACACACACACACACACACACACACACACACACAC
>JAPDSC010026375.1:26473-53070 GCA_026290005.1 Latrodectus geometricus
ACACACACACACACACACACACACACACACACACACACACACACACATATATATAATGCAAACGGGGATGAGAGATCAGTAATTTTGTCTCTTCTGCATTTTGTCAATAGCTCTCATAATCAGCAACAAATTGATGTTATCTGATTCAATGAAGACGGAACTGACTGAAGATCAAGAGCAAAAGTGGTAAAGTGGTTGGTTATAATTTACATTTAAATCGATTATCAAATACTGTTTCTACCTCTGAAACTTCTGTAAATATTATTCCGGATATCCACAATTAGAACTAAACCAAGATATATAATACTATACCTATAAAGATATCTACTACTACAACTACCAAGATATAGCTTGCTCTACAGCTTCACCAACCAAGATATATATTACTTCAACTTCAGCTCAGTTTAAGCTCATGTTTTCTATTACAGAAATTGCACCATAAGGTTTGGCTCAATAAACATATATTAATGTGAAAGAAACAAAAACGTAAGCCAGATCTCAGCCATAGCCAATTGAAGTCTTGTGGACAGACACCACTCTGTTGTAAACGGCGTTGAATTGTACGCGCCGACAGTGGATGATGCGTTACAAATTGAGTGTACAATGCTATAATTCGTGATGTGCTTGAGCGATCCGATTTTGTACTACTCTAACTTTGTCCAGCATCATGTGCAATGGTGCACTGTTTGGGATGCGATGGCTCCATCGTACTTTCTTGCAACCAACAATCACATATTCGCATTATAGTTGTTTGGTTTCTGCCAACACTACTACAGATTTTCTGAAAGATAATCTACAATCTCAGGGGGCAACTTTCCTTCCTTTGTTGAACTGGGGTATTTGAAGAAAAAGTGATCGCTGTAAGGCATATATGATCATTTTTTTGAACTACAAAAAAAAAAAAAAAAAAAAAAAACACAAATACCAAACTTGAAATCGTCGAAATCGCCAAGTCCTAAATAGCGCTTAGAAGTGGCATAACAAGTGTGCTTGATGTGCATCTGCGTTGAAATTCTAATCATTTGGATACTACGCTAATTCTTGCTTTAAATTTTATGTTATTTGCACTTCCTTCAGGGTGTTGCATTTACTATGGACAGCCGTGTATGTTGAAGAATACAAGATGTGAAAATGTAGTGATAAATGTTTTAAAAGAGAATATATAGTACAAGCACAATTTCATGAAATTTCTAGACATTTTTGATAAATTGTAAAAATATTTATGTTTGCTTTTGTTTGGAAGGAAATTTTTGCTTTGTTTCCAAATAATTCCTAAATTGTTTCAGTATATCCATTGAAAACAAGAAAATATAGGATTTATATTTATTAATACATGCTTACTTTTGCGTATAATAATTACAAAGGAAAAATAACAATGGTTTTTCTAATTTACCCATTTTGTAAACAGTTTCCTTGAGGTATATATTTTTGAGCACATGATAAAAGCAAGGTAAAAACTTGATACGACTGGCATGGGATCAAATTATTTCTCTTTTTAAGATGTTTTTTTTTCTGCTGCATCTTATCCACTGCAAGCTTAACTGCTTAACTTTCTTATATATCGTAAGAAAAATATTAAATTGCATATATTTGTGTGTCAAGTATTACAGCTAAATTAAAACAAACAGCTGATAGCCTACAGATATCCAAATATAAAAAGCATAAAAATGTAAAATTGAGAAAGTGTTTTTAAAAGTGTCTGACAGCTGTTTTTAAAACCAGTATTCAACAAGTAATATAATGTCAACAAGTAGTAATAAAGAGTGTATTTCACACACTGGTAACAATCTATCTATCTATCTACATATATATGTATATATACATATATATATTTGTTTTAATATCCGTTGATTTCTGATGCGCATGATTGTTAGTGAGACATTTTGGAACTACATAAAAAGGGAACAGTGGTGTGCTACGAACTCATTGCACATTTTTGTCTATTTTCATTCAGTTCAGCTCACGGTGGACTAATGACACTTTCCGACTTCGATGGCGAATCGGACAAGCAATTGCCGATTCTTTTGCGGAATCGGACAGCACGCAATCTGGAGTAAGTTGCACACCTCTATTTCCCGATTATGCTATCATCATTTCTTACATATATTTGTAAATTAAAGAGATTTAAAATTGTTAATGGTAGTTACGTAAAGCTTTATTAACTATTCAGTGTTTTTTCTAATAGAAAGTATTGTAAAATTACTGATAATATATTTTTATCAATGATTTGAATTTAAAGAGTATATAAAGATTCGTAGTATTTATATATATTTATGTTTAAAAATCGTTGTAAACAAAAGATGTTTTATAAAGATCTACTATCAAACTTTAACTTTACCAGGTTTCATAGAATATGATTACTAGCAAATAATGTACCTATCAATTTCTGTTATTTTGAATTAGAAAAAGAAATATTTGCTATTCTTCAATAATACTTTTTATTTACTTACCTCTGTTAAAAATAGAATTTTGCAAAATAAAAGTAATTTTCCCTTATACATAAGAAAAAACATTTTGGACATGAAACAGAAATTGTTGTTAATTTTATAAAATCTTATAATTTTTATTTAATCTTATAATTTTTTAATTATCAGTATATATCGAAATGAGTTTTACCCTTATAAATTGTAAATTATGTAAAGAATTTGTAAGGAACTTTAGCTTATTCATTTTTTAAAACTTTTTTTTTTGTATTATCTGTGTCAAAGTGGAAATGAAGATAGCTATCACATGTAAAATTCCTGAGTTTTTAGTAGGATATTATATCAATGGTGATTATACAAATATGCAAAGAAATCTGACCTTTGACAATGTATATATTTTAATACACGTACAAATATTATATTATTATAAATTTTAATTAATACAATGATAATAACTATTAAGAGATGCACACTTTAAAATAATGAATTTCGAACGAAATAGAGGCCTTTCTGTAGCATCCTACTACATGTCAGCTTATACACATCGCGTCGAGTCCAACCGTGTAATATAAAGTAAATTGTATGGAAAAAGAAGCTGACTAATACCGGATCAGGTTTTAATGTTTTAAAAGCTAAATTTGATGCAAAATTGATTGCAAAACTCAAGAAGCATCTTTCTCAAGTGTCAATAATTATGTTTAGAAAGCATCTTTTTAAATAAATTATATTAACTGCAGAACAGCAATTTAAAAGCTATTTGTCACACATGTAAATGATAAGAATCGTCTCTAGTGACATCACACTTACAAACTGATTGATTGATAAGTGATAAAAAATAATGTAGTCAGACGAATCATTTTCCCCACGTTTCTTCACATTAAAACACTGAACGTATTAGGACATCTACCTACGTAAATGAGCATGATTTTGTCTAACTGCTAATCATCGAGGCAGATCTGTCCTGATATAAAAAGCCCTTTTATGATTGTCTGCTGGAAAAGTCATAATTCCAAAGGTAAGATCACTGTCAAGAATTATATAGAAATTTTAGTTGTTCTGTAATGCAATTTTTTTTCTTGCTGGAGGTGTAATTCTCCCGAATGATAATAATCATGTAATTTAAAGCATCCGTTGACGAATGGTACGATATTCCTCTAAGCATATTAGAGCTTGTATGAAACGATTTCTAATTAAACCTTTGCAGCGCTATACACCAATTTCGTAGCTGCAACGTACTAATAAAATGTTCTTTAAGAATGTAAGTGTTTCATTATTTTGACAACCATCTCCACCTATATTTGAACTATCATTTTGTTCTTAAAAACATAGCATAGAAATGGTTTAATATACTGAACTATTTAAGATACCTAGGTAATTTAACATGGAACATATTTATTTTATAAATTTAATATTAAGATATTAAGATATTTATTATATTAAGATACTATTCACAAGAAAATTTATTCACATTTCCTTATTATGATTAATTTTTTTTCTAGCTTTTTTTAAACTTAAGTTGACTGTATTAACTTAATAATATACATATGATTCTATTATTATTATTACTATTAGTTAGGTTATTGTATATACTGATTAAAAAAGTAAAATTAAGTTATTGTGCTTTTAAACAAAATTTGCAGAAAAGAATTTTCTGTTGCATGCAGTTTTTTTAATGTCTTTATTTCCTAAATCGTAAAAATTAATGGTTCTTAGTCCATTAATTTAAGAACCAATCAACAAAATGACTAATATTTTACAATTTAAAGCTGCTTAAAATCAATTAATGTTTTAAACTGAAAATCCTGTTTTTAAAATTCCTTAAAAAACTTGATTGTATTGAAATTCTAAACATGAAAAAATAAATTTTCTTTTTCTAAGAATAGAAGAAAACTCATTCTTTAAAACTCCCATTACGACTGAATGAAATTAAATTCATATTTAAAGTTAATTATGTAAAAATGAAGATTTTAATTTTAGAAACAATTCAAAATTTAAAGAATAGTAAGATAAAAAATATAGTTTTAATTAACATTAAAAACCTTATATTTACAATTATAACATAACATTAGAACACCTTACATTTATTAACATAAATGTAAAGTGTTTTCTTATTTTGTATAATTTTAGTAAAAAAATTAATTCAAATGGTGACATAAAGCACTTGATTATTATCTGAAAATCTTAGATCTGAACTTTAATTAGAATATAGTTGAAGTTAATAAATTATTCCTTATTTTGTAAAACAAATACATTCAATAATTTATCAGTCTATTTAAAATAAATGACTGAAATAAAGAGACTTCATTTGTCAACCTGCAAAGACTATTTAGATATATGGATGAATATATATATATATATATATATATATATATATATATATATAATTGAGTTGTTAAATACCTATTGGAAAGCCCTTCAAATTGTATGTCTGCATTATATGCTGACAGTTGTTTTTACGTTATTTACAGGATATAATTTAATCACAAGGAAGTGGTTTTGTAATTACTTAAGGTTTTAAAGCTTAGTTTTTAATATTTAAGAATCCTTGAATATGTTAGATATATGTAGAAGAGGTAGAGGTTTTATACATTGAATGATTTTCAAATGAAATACTGCATGAATGATATTAACTAAAAGTATCTTATGAAAATTGAATAAGCATTAAGGTAAATCGAAATTTGAAGAAACATTCAACAAAATTATAGATGATGGCCGAATAAAATATTTTGAAGTTTCAATTTCATCAATAAGATTGAATAGTTACTAATTTTTCACTAATATTTATTTTGATTTTTGTTTTAGAATATAATCCAGAATACAAAAGTTTTTCCTGCATTATTTTGTTTATCTTTTTTAAGATTAAGTCGATAAAAGATACAATATCAAATCTAAATTTATTGGTGTTTTATATGAAAAATATTGCTTTTTAATCACATTTTATAAATTTATATATTATTCATAAATTATTGAGTGTGAAATTATTTTTTAACTTTTTGCTTATTATTTGTATTAGGTTTACGAAATTTCAAAAGAAAGGTAATTTTTATATGTCCGGTAGAAGCTCATTTTTTTAGTCATAAAATAAATTCTCATCGTTGCATTTCTCTCTTTCTTGTCAACAACTACTCTGGCCAGCTGCACTACATTACTTGGGTGAGGATCCATGTCGTGAATAACCCGATGAAGATGGTCGTACAGATTCTTAAACGGATCTACTTAGATGAGTTCGTTGCCCATGGGAGAACAGCAAACTTATTTTGGTGTTCTTCAAACCATTCCGTTACACTGCTAGCTATATAATACTCGGAATGTTCTGCTAGTAGATGACATCATCTTGAAGAAAAACAATGTACATAGAGAGCTGGACATTATCCGCAAGGACGAATATTCACTTGCATTGACTCATCGTGCCTTCTACAATGATGAGTGATCCCAGAGATTGCCAGGAAAATATTGTCCTGACTATATTGCTTTTGCCTCTCGACCATGAGTGCATCTACGAAGCTGTCATTTATCTATATCATGGCAAATATGGCTGTAGTGCGCCATATTTGCCATGTAGCTGATTTTGAATAGTCCTATTTTTCCATGTATGGTACACTTTTACTGCAAGTTTAAATGAAGTATAACGACAGGAACATATTTTGTTCATTCAAGAGGAAATACTGAACACCGAATTACATCAAATGAATTTTTAACCTTTGTGTGATTCGCATTTATCACAATGATGTAAAAAATGTAATACGATGTAAAAAAAATGTTAGAAGGGAAGAGTGTTCTGCAACAGTCAGCTCACTCAATTGCATACTTTTTGGTTTTCCACTTATTTTGCAAGTAGTAGTGCGTGTATTGATCAATAGTTACAATTGCCGACTTCATTATTGAAACGGACTTCAAGCCATTGCGACTTCCTTGAGAAGTCGATCAACACGCAAATTGCAGAGAGTTGCGGATCACTCACTCCCATTGAAAGAGAATGCATTTCTCACTTATACTTGTATGTCAATGGAATTTTAAGTGTTAATGGTAGCTAGAAAAAGTTTTTTACACATTTTATTCAGCATTTTTGTAAGAGGAAGTATTTAAAGATTAAATAAAACAATAATAATATTTTAATGACTGATACTGTTTAAAATCATATAAATTTTATAGATGTCATTTGTGGCTATATGCAAATACAGTAAATATTTAAATATACAAAGATGATAATAAGACATTAATCGTACTATATATTATATATAATTAACAAGTTATTATACGTATATATAAAGTATGTAATCTAAAGAGTTGCCATTTTATGATAAAACAGAAGTTAAATGCGTACAAAGTACTTAAATGTATTTCATAATTCTGTTTGCAATCCAATTTATACATTCGAGGTCTTTCAATACTTGCTTAACAGATTTTTTTGTATCCTGTAAGTGAAATATGAAATATTCTATAAATAATACATAAGCAGCTGCATTATTTTTGAAATAGCCTTTTAATGCAAACTTAATTTGTAAGAAACACATCTATATGTTTCTGTTGCTACTGTTATTTTTTGACCTCTATGCCCCAAAATAACATTTACATATTTATAAGAAATGTAATATGAGCATAATTTCATGAAACTTATTTTTGTTAAGATGTCAGAAAATATACTAGAAAGATTTATAAATGCTTTTGTTTCGAAGGAATATTTTTCAAATTGTATTTAAATTGTTACTACTTTTCTTCTCAATTAATTTTTGCTAATAACTATCCCGAAAACTACTCCATTGACTACATGATTAGCAACATCAAAGATAAAGATATAGAGTTTGCTCCAGGGGTCAAAAATGGACTAATATGAAACGAGAAAAGTTTTTCTGGAAATATGTGAAATCATTGAAAATAAAACTTTCATATTGTTTGAAGATCTAAATCTTAGGGAAAATCAGCAACAGGTTTAAAGGATAAAGAAGTTGTCAGGCATTTTTTTGTGCATTGTATATCGAATCATTTTGCAACATATCTAGAATTATTCCTTTTGAGAGTAAATAAATCTCCTTGTGTGGAGAAGGAAGAAAGTTAAATAAACTAACTGTAGTATAATACATGAAAAAAGGGATCGAAAATCTGCCGAAATTATATAATTCAAATGAAAAATTTAATGTACATTACAATTACGATTTTGTGGCAGATGTTCTTTCAGACATTATAAACCGCTTGGGATATAGTGTTTCGAAGAACGGATTTTGATTCTCCATTTGGATGACTTACTCAACTCATTTAAATATAGGATCAAAATACCTGAAAACACAAATTTAAAATTAAGAAAAAGAAGAATCTAACGCAAAGAAATATCGGAGAATCTAAGTCGAATGTGAACTTTGTTATATTAGTGGAGATAGAATATTGTACGTCATAAGATTCTCAGATCTTACAATTTTTAACAAGTTCTTCAAAAATTGAAAAAAATACTATGGTTGTTGCCATTGAGAAAATAACTTAGAACTTCCTGAAGAAATATAAATCTGAACATCACAATTTGTTATTTTATTTTACAGAAGGCAAAACAGCTATAAATTACACTCTGAAATAAAACGCAAACATTTTTTTTATAAATACTTTGCATCATATCAAAGATAAACATTAAAAAGGAAATATTCAAATATTTCGTTAGAAGTTCATTTATAAAAAAATTGTAAATAACAATGTTTAAATTTCATTTTTTGTAATATTATAATTATTCTGCAGAAACTTTCATCATTTCTTTTAACATTGTTTTTACGATTGATATAAGACAAAGTTTTTTTAGAACTTTTTTTTTTTTTTGACAAATGATTTGGATAAATTATGATATGATGTAGTTTATTCAGAAAAGCAAGCATTCCTTTTGAATTAGAATATAATAATTAAATTTAAATGTTGAAATATCACATTATTGTATTTATAATATCAGAAGTGTCTTTAAATATTTTCATTTAGAAAAATGAAGAATATAGTAAATATAATTATAAAGCTTGTCATAACTACCGTTTATTGCTTAAATACTCTTAATTTAGAATTATATGTAAGAAGTGTGCCTCTTCTATCCGGGAATGAGAGTTCTGCAACTCCCTCACGTCTGCGTGACGACCGATTTGATAACTTAGTCGGCAATGGGTTGTTGTCCGATTCATTACTGAAACCGGCAATTGTAATTCCTCAATTCCGCTGTGAAATGGTAATCTGAAAAAATAAGACAAAAATACGTAACGGAGCGGTGAGGTTGTAGCAGGACACTCTTCCCTTTAAGTAAGTTCAATTATGCTACGTATGTAGCTAGAAAGTAATAAATATGTTACCGTTTTTTATATGTATATGATTTAAGACATCAAGTTCTTTTTAGAATTTTTTTTGACAGGTGATTTGGATAAATTATGAGATAATATAATAATTTTATTCAGAAAAGCAAAAGTTTTCTTTTTGAATTAGAATATAATAAATAAATTTAACTGTTGAAATATCATATTATTGTATAATATCAGTAGATAATATTAAGCTCGCCATAACTACCGTTTAATGTTTAAATACCCTTAATTTAGAAATATATGTAAGAATTGTGCCTCCTCTGCCCGGGAAAGCTCTGCAACTTCCTTACGTCTGCGTGCCGACCGATTTGAGAACTTTAGTCGGCAATGGGTTGTTATCCTATTCCTCACTGAAACCGGCAATTGTAACTGCTTAATAGTGGTGACAAAAATGATAAAAATACGGAACTGTACGGTGAGATTGTAGCAGGACACTCTTCCCTTTTTCTAAAGTTTTTAACTGTGTTGTTTAATTACGCCACGTTTGTAGATAGAAAGTAATAAATATGCTACCATTTTAAGGAAAAGTTCTGAAATTAATTACATTTATTGAATGCAGAACATTGGTTTATATCAATAGCACTCTTAAAATAAAAAAAAAAAAAATCTAGACGCGGCAGAATGTAATTGGTAAAAACCTTACTCTTGTATATAATCGTAATGAAATACTGACGGAGAAAATCATAAAAATCTGTTTGTATTTAAGCTTTAAAAAATTAACTTCATTTGTATTAATTCTTATGAGCTGCACAAATAACTGCATACAATGCATTTCAACTCTTTATGAATCACAATGCCTCAAGGTATTTTAATGATAAAAGTCAATTTAAAATTATATATAGTTGTTTTAATTTAATATATATTCAGTGTGTTTCCTCTTTCCCTACTATATATTTTCCTTCATTTTTAAATATTCAATACAACTTTGCAATTTTAAACGTAACTTATTATAATAATATTGACAAAATTATAAGTAAAATAAATTAAAATGCTTGGTATTCATTTTATTACAGTTAAAGTACATTATAAGACCAAATGCTGCTAAAACCTGTAGCCAACATATAATATTCTAAATTTTACATATTTGATAACTTCAAGTAACTATTTAATAGCTCTTACAAAAAAATATTCAATTTTAGATGTACAACAACTTAAAGGATCCAAGAAGGAAACTAATTTATGTAAATTGTTTTTAAATTTAAATATAACTGAAAGATAGATGAATTGGTTCAAAATAATTGGTGTTTCTTAAAATTGTGAATATTTTAGAGTTGTAATGAACTTTTATGCAATAGAAACTTGTACAGATGGTGATATTTATATATGTCGTTCGATATTTTAATACAGGATAGAGTAAATTGAATGTATGCAAAGATGCCTTTACTGACAGAGAATATATTAAAAATGTGTATATAAAGATTGACACACCAAATTACTGGCATTTTACAAAAGCCTTCTTGGAAACTATGTTAGAATATTTCAAAAAAAATTTTAAAACTTTAATATACGGAAAATAATTAATAAAAATCATTATTATTGTTCATGATCCTATTTAAACACTGATGTAGAAAATCATTAAAACATGTGTCAAAGATATAAAAAATCAATTTCCTTTATTTAAATTTGCAGTTTCTCCACAAACTACTACATACAATGTAATTTATTTCTCTATTACACACAATACATATTTTTTCTTCCATTCATAACTGTTTTTACTACATTATTCAATACAAATTTGCAATTTTAATTGAAAGTTATAATGATAAAAATAATAGTGATAAATTTTAAATAATTTAAATCAATATATTTAGTCTTTATTTTCCGAAAGTTAAGAAACATTGAAAGTCCCAATATGCTCAAAAAGTCTATTCAACATATTTTAAACGTAATACACCTTTAGAAATTTGATTGAACCACTTGTGTTGTTGTCTTCTGGAATAAAGTAGTGAAATAAGATCAAATTGATCCAAAAATGCCCAAGATATGTTTGGCTATATCAATAACTTCCGTCGAATAATTAAGGTGATGCGTAAGATTAAGATGGATTCGATAGATCTTTCCCTATATAGGAGGGCAATCCATGATGTGATAGGTAAAGAATTTAAATATTTAAATAACTTACTATCCATTGCGTTAAAAAATCAATTATCAAAACAATGAAATGGGAGAAAACCAATGTATTCAAACTATTTCCTATATTAAAACTTCAGAGATAAAACCATTTGTGATATTTTTACCGATTGCAGTTTTATCAAATCATCCTCAAATCATCCTATCGTTTCATACATATATGTATGAAACGAGTTCTTACAAATAAACGTTTTTCAATTCACGTGCCTATACAAAGGATAAAGCATTTTACACGTAAAATTGCCAAGAATTTGAAGATTGATAGATTTAAATATACCGATTTGTAATGCGACACCACAAAGTTTAATTCTTTTAAAAATAACTGGTATGAAACTAAGAGGTAAGAAATAGTAACATAAACTGTTATTAAAATTAGCCATTTTATTATTTTTAAAACATACTTTTAAAAACGAATGGGACAAATATATAATGTAGTCGTTTATTTTGAGCTACTTTTATAGACTCACTTTATGTCTTTTAAAACTCGTATATTTTGATTGCTTTGAAAAAAATTAATTACGTGCACGTACATCTAATATGTGACTAGCTAATTCAATGTTAAATACTTCGAATGAAATATCAATTTAAGGTATCCTGTTTCATTAGAAACTAAAATATGTGAGAAATGACGAAGAAAGTAAAGGGAATATAGGAACACAATAAACATAGTTTACTAGTTAGAAGCTTTGAAATCTCTGGAAAAAATGTGCTTTTAAACTGTTTGTTTGATTCTTAAATGACTGATCAGAAGGCAATTTGTTCCTTCATTGGGAAATAACTTCTATAAAAGAACCACATTTTTCAGAAAATTGAAAAGTGAAATCTGAGTATTACAAATGAACATAAACTAATTTTAAGACGCTGATGCATTATGTAAAACCCGCTCAATATAGAATAATTTAGAGCTAAAACCCTCTCCTAAAACGCGTCTTTCCACTGCTTTTATAAAGTTGAAAACTATTGCTAACAAAAAAATATTTCAATACATCAAGAAACATTTTCCCGAATTATATTGCAGAATTTTTATACCAGGAATCATTTTCCCAATTTATATAATTTAAATGAAAAATTTAATGTAAATGACAATTAGGTGTTTAGGGCAGATGTTCTTTCAGACAGTATAAATCGTTTGTAGTGTTGCTTTATAGTGTGTCGAAGAATGGATTTTGATTCCACAGTTTGAACTTATCTTCATAATTTATCTAAACTTAGAACACTTAGTACTTACATAAATTATCTAAATATAGGATCAAAATACTGACTTTATGCCTGAAACCATAAATTTACAATTGAGAAAAAGAAGAATCAAAGGCAGAGAAATATCGGAGAATGTAATTATAGAATAAGAACTTTGTTATATTATTGGAGATAGAATATTGTACGTCATAAGTTTCTCAGATCTTACAATTTTTAACAAGTCGTTCAAAAATTAAAAAAAAAGACTATGGTTGTTACCATTGCAGAAAATAATTTAGAGCTTCCTGAAGAAATATAAATACAAACATCACAATGTGTTATTTTATTTTACAGAATACAAAACAGCTATAAATTACACCCTGAAATAAAACGCAAGCATTATTCATATAAATACTTTGCATCCCGTCAAAGATAGTCATTAAAAATGAAATATTCAAATAACATAAGATGTTTTATTTGATTAGAAGTTAATTTATAAAAAAATACGTAAAAAACTATGTTTAAATTTCATTTTTTGTAATATTATAAGTATTCTGCAGAAATTTTTATCATTTCCTTTTACATTATTTACAAGTGATTTATGATATAATGTTTTTTTTAGAATTTTTTTTGACCAATGATTTCGATGAATTATGATATGCTGTAATAAATTTATTCAGAAAAGCAAGAGTATTCTTTTTGAATTAAAATATTATATATCATTAAATTTAAATGTTGAAATATCATATTGTTGTATAATATCAGTAGTTTCTTTAAATATTTTCGTTTAGAAAAATGAAGAAAATAGTAAATATAACTATAAAGCTTGTCATAACTACCGTTTATTGTTTAAATACCCTTGATTTAGAAATATATGTAAGAAGTGTGCCTCTTCTAAACGGGAATGAGTGTTCTGCAACTTCCTCATGTCCGCGTTCTGTCCGATTAGAAAACTTACTCGGCAATGGGTTGTTGTCCGATTCATTACTGAAACCGGCAAATGTAATTCCTCAATTCCGCTGTGAAGTGATAATCTGAAAAAATAAGACAAAAATACGTAACGGAGCGGTGAGGTTGTAGCAGGACACTCTTCCCTTTAAGTAAGTTCAATTATGCTACGTTTGTAGCTAGAAAGTAATAACTATGTTACCGTTTTAAAGAAAAATTTTGAAAAAATTAATTCCATTTATTGAATGTAGAACATTGATTTATATAAATAGCACTCTCTATCCTTATCTATAAATTTGAATATTTTGGTAGCTGAGCAAATGGCATTATCCGAAATTCTGGCGCTGCTATCGTAATACGTTATTTAGGCGCAGCATAAAAGTGAATGTATCAGAACAAGTGGCATTTGATACTATGTGTTTGAGTTTAATAATATCTAGTATAGAGAAAACTAACAATGGAATAAAAGTATCATTTGAGTAAACAATTTTGATGGCGACACGTTGAAGATTAGGCTCTGGACAATTTAGATGGAAGTAACTAGATGGCCTGTTGTGTGTTTATCTGTAATTCATAGACTTCAGCAACAATTTCTAACCAAGGATTTGGCATTTGAGAGATTCAGCCAAAGATAAACAAGGAAAAAAAGCCACAAATTAATATAAAAAAATAAATATATATTTCATTTTTTATTAATCTTTAATTTTCCATTCAACAATGGGTATTGGAGGTATATTCAATATAACTAGCATAGAACATAATAGATCATTAGACCTCATAATTTTGATAATTTCCTTATCCATTCTTAGATGCATTCATGAAAAACAATCAAACATTTATAACTAATGTCTAGATATTATAAATGTCTTCTTATTTTATGAAATTAGGAGACTATATATATTTATACTATTCAAAATAGTTGAGAGTATAAAAAAAAATAGTTCTCATTACAATTTCTCACATTTTCAAAATTTCACATTATTTTTACCTTTGAGCATTTCATTTGGTATATTTATGTAACGTATTTGTTCAGACTGTATAAAAAGTGAAGAGTGTCTCGCAATAGTCTGACATTGCTCAGTAACATATTTTTGAATTATCCATTTTTTTAATCAGAAACCCTGTAGACGAACAGCACCAACTAAAAATTTCAGAGACTGATCGGACAAAAATATATAAAGGATATACTCAACTTTGGCCATTTGTTCCCAATCTTAAGGTACAATCATAAATCCGTTCAATAATCGTAAATGTCTGTTAATCGTAAAATCCGGAAAGTCAAAATTACGTCTTATTTAATCAGTTATCTCTATCATTATGATATACTCGCTATAACAAAAAATTGTGTTGCCTGCTTAAACAAAATATTTAGGCTATCATAAAAATTGACTTGGATTAAAAAAAGGTTTAATGAGAAAACTATGCATAGAATAATATTAGCGCATTTCATATAAGTTAAGGCGACTTAGATATGCAATTATTTTAAATATATATGAGATAACGGCATTATAAAATTTCGTTTGTGTTTCTTTCATAGGAAAGTTTCTTTTGAATAATGTATAATGAAAACTATAAGCTTAATGTGAGAGCCTTATTTTGAGTCTTTGTTTCCGTTTAAAAATTTAAGTAAAACTTTTAGAAATATATAGGATTTTCTATATATAACTGTTTTACTTACATGTATTGCAAATAAATTGCATTTAAAAGATGTATTTATTTGATTTTAATATCATATAAAAATACTAGAATATACAAGAAATATTCAATGGTGCTAATAAAACTTTTTAAAGAGCTATTTCCTTAAATATAGATAATTTATTTAATGAACAAAATGTTTTTTATTTTCAAAAGATTCGAATGTATTTATGAACAAACATTCCAGTATTCTAATTCTGTCACAAGTTGGTTTTTTTAAAGTCTGACTTTTGATGACTATGGATTCGACATATATGTAATTAAAACTAACCAGTCCCATTGAAACGTTTCCTTGAAATTTCATATATGTTAAGAAATAAAAATAAATATAATGATTTAATTCGTAATTATTAAAGAATTACAATGATAATCATATTTGAAAAAATAATGCATGCAATCAATAGTTCAGCTTTCCTCACAACAATTCTTATCCTTATCATTTTAAAAAACATATCATTTTAATGAAGTAACTCTTTTAAACTGCTTATATATTTCTATACTATGCAAAATTAACGCAATTGATTATTTTAAAGTAAAATGCAAAATAAATAAATAAATAAATAAATAAATAAATAAAATAAAAATAAAATTCCAACTTTTTTAATCGAAAACTTTCTCTACGTAGTAATCTATAATTTTTACAATTTGTCAGTGAAAATTTTTTTAATATTAGCATTAAACTGAAAAGAATGAAGATGAAATAGATTTGAAGACAGCAAGTTAGCATTTCTATATCTGTTTCCCGTTTTGTATCTTATTTAGTAGTAAAGTTTTCTAAGTAACAATTCATCTTATAGTTATACTGATTTAGAGTGTGTTTTTCACTCAACTCTTATGCACTATCAATCTTAAAATGCCCATTAGTAGATAGTAGGGAAGAGATTGACTAATATTGGTCAAGAATTTTAGCTGTGTTGTGCAGTAGTGTAACAGTCAATTCTTGTTAAAGATATTGATTTCAAACTAAATTCTGACATTAGAGATAAAAAAGGTCACATAATACAATTTATAAGTATATGCTCACAATGTGCATCTTTACAAAATAACAGAAGAGGAACTTCACAGTAAAATGGAAACATTAAAAGATTACTGATTTATAAATATCAAAAAATATTACACAGACCAAACACTATTTTATACACAAACTACAGTGAAATATTTTTCTGAAACATAAAACCTAAGTAAAGGAAAATGTTAATATAATTACTGCTTTACACGAAAAGCCTTGATCATTTTAGTTTTTGTGAATATTCCTGATTGGGGTTTTGCATAGTACATACAAAATACGAATATGAGTCATGAACAAAATTTGACTGATTAAATAAACAAGATATGAAATTGTCAAGACAATACATATAAAGATTTGATAACAAAATGATTTTATATTTTTATTATATATGACATTTTGATATTATGAAGTCATGAAAAATGAAATGAAGTTAAAGACCTATGGTAACAGTATATCTCGTGTTTAACCTTCGGTAGTTTTTGATAGTTAGAGGGCATTTCAAGTGCCAATTGATATTTGAAAAGTTTGAGATATAGCAGTTAAGCAATTTTGCACTGTCAATCACAAGTCTTACTCTATGGTCAAATTTCCCTTTCAAACTTATCCATAAACCTTGATAGCGTGAATTTGTTTATAAAATATAATTCTGTAAATTGCTCCTTGAATATTTGGTTTTAAACTATATTAGCTTTAAAAAGTTAAGTTTAGCTCTCTTTTTCTTCAAATGATTCGCTTGCATGCAAATTTAACATACAGAAAACGTATTAAAAACTTTAATTTGATTAATTCCGGTCAGTTTACATTATTATTTTCCATTTATTCTTATATTTCAAGATCAGTTTAGTAGAATGGTCTTAATCTTGTATCATTCTTCAGAGTCTGTGTATTCAATTATATATAAATATATATTTTGAATATTTGTTTTATAAGGCCTTAAAAATTATAAATTATAAAACATATTTTGTATCATAAATATTAACACAATGAAATATAAACTATCACATTAAAACATAATATATAATAACTTTTATTAAAATTTTTAATGTACCTTAATATTTTGAAATATGAAAATTGAGCATTTCGAATAATTTCATTTAAAATTGTAACCATCATTTTCAAATATTTTATCATAAACTATGATTAAAACTGAACGCTTGTTTTGGTTAAAGAAAAAGAAAGGAAATATATTTAACAAAGGAAAAGGAAATAAAAAATACTTAATAACAGAAAATATCTTTCATTGCACCAGTTGTAATATCTAATTAATTTCAAGACTAGGATGGATATTGGGCCTACATGTTGTGCAACAAACATACTGAATAAAAGTTTCTTTGATCCTCATCCAATTTCTAGGCCACCTAAGCACAAATTTTGCAGATTTTTCTCATCCTTACTTAGATGCAACCATGAGGAAAGATAAAATATTTTTAGTTTTTTTTTATCTAATGCCTATGTAAAAATTAAGAATCTCATTTTTAAAAAACTTTTGATTTTAATAAAAAAATGTTTTTTATTTCGAATTCTTTCACATTTTTGAAATTCGAAAATATTTTCATCTTTGATCTTCTCCAGTAGACCTAATTAAGTAACATATTTACGCAAATTGTATAAAAAGGGAGTAGTGCTTGCAACAGTCTCACTGAGCAGTTACATATTTTTGGATTGTCTGTTTTTTCAATGGCAGAGTTTAAGCAAGTAAGCATGTCACAATAGCCGTCTTCACTATCGAATTGGACAGAACACAATTACTGAAAAATTTATTCAGTAATGAACCGGGCAGCACGCTGACCACTCCATTCCTCATGTCTGAATTTAATGTCTTTCAAATGAATTCTCGTGGAGTTATGGCAGAAAAACCACCTGTTGCTTAAATTTTCCACACCAGTGTATATAAAAAAGGAAAAGAGTGTTCCACTGCAGTCTAACTGCTCAATTGCATATTTTTGACATATTCTTTTTTTAACCATTGAAAACCAAGCGATCAAGCACAGCACCAATTGTCATATTCAACATTGAATCGAACTGTAAGCGATTGCCGACTTCAGTGACGAATCGGGCAACACGCAGACGTGAGACAGCTGCCAACCACTCCATCCCGCTTCTACTGCCATAACTTCTTACTTTTATTTGTAAACTAAAGGAATTTAAGGAGTTAATGGTAGTTTGATAAAAATTTTACATGTAGCATATACAGCTTTATTCTAACAAAATATATTTTAAGAAACTACTGAATATATATTAATAATTTTATTAAGTTTTATATTTGGAATCAAGTAAAATTTGCAATGTACACTTACGGATGAGTTAACAGGTAAATTAAAATTTTTATTTTACAATATGTATACCTATATAGCAACTGACAAAGTGATTTAGTTTTAATGTGTCCTTTCGTGACTTGAAGAAAACGTGTACCCATATTTCGAGAAAAATATGATACAGAGCAAAAAAATATTTGATGTTTTTTTTTTTTTTTTTTTTTTTTTTTTTTTTTTTTTTTTTTTTTTTTAATGTTTTTGAATTTAGTAAATTAAGATCTATAATAAGATCTCTCACTTATAAATTAGCTGGAAAAAAACTGATTTTGCAATAGAAAAGAAATTCTTTTTAAAAAATAGTTATGAAATACTATATACTTTTCCTAAGCGTATCAATGCAATTCCGGTCATTGGCCATATGGTCTTAGGGAAAAATACCTTTGCTACAAAAGACAAACAATGACTTTAAGAAATTAAGAAATGTTTTTATTCTTTTTTTCCAATGTAATTTGTAGAAAGGTAATTTAAAAGGAATCCCAGTGTTTCTGTAAAATTGGTGATATAAGAAATCCATTATTGCAGTTTTCATAAAAAGAAATCCATTTGATTTGAAGTTTTACTAAATTGTTATTGCTTAAATGGTAGTATAAGATAATCGGGAAATTTTGGGGTATATGCAGGTGTGCTTTGAATCTTTAACTACAATAACTAAGAAAAGGAGAAATTTAAAGATCATTTAATAAATAATTATAAATAAAAAATTATAGTCAACAACAATATTTTTTGTAGCCTTTTATTTTTATTTATATATATATTATTTTTGACAAGCATTTGGAAAGCTTAAACATGCGAGACATTATTAATAAAATAAGGAATTTTAAAATAAATTTAAAAGTTTATTCTTCTTTGTTTTGTTTTTTTTCATTCTTTTTTTGGATGAATTCTCGATATGATATCTTAAGGCAACTCTTTTCAATGCGACAGATGTAAGCACAGAGTATATTGAGCATAATGATAATCTCTTGAAAATGTTTAAAATAATGCGTTTATATTATAAAAATAAGACTTTTTTCAATTTCTTCTTACATTAACTGCTAAATACCATAAAGGAAGATATTCTTTCTAAGTGTTTTGCTTTTTTAGCACATTATTAGGTTATTGCTTAATACCTAAAAGTGTAATGCTAATATCTATACATGTTGCTTGGCAGTATATAAATATCAATTTTAATTTCAAAACCATCAAACCCTTTTAAAATCTTAAAAGATTAAAGAAATATGTATTTTAACTTTTATATATATATATATATATATATATATATATATATATATATATATATATATACATCAAAGCAATCTTAATGTGGCTGCATATCATTATAAAAATAAAGCATCGAATAAACGTAACACCGGTCAGGGTTTATTAATTCTGAAAAATTGAAATTACTTTATTTAATTCTCAAAAATCGAACGAAAGAGTAATTTCAATGTACCGCCATATAATCCCAGCACTAAGAAAATTATCTGAAGGTAAGTAAAATTTAAGTATTAGTCATCAGATTATAATAAAAACTAAATTGTGCTCGACTTAATTACAGCAAACATAATAGATGTTTCAACGAGCTAAGTCGTAAACTGTTATATATTTGTAATATCCCATATTGTATTTTTGTAAGCTATATGAAGTTAGTTGGTTTAAATTAGATTTTATATTATTCTGCTTATATAAAATAAAAAAATATGTTCTGTTTTAAGATTGATGTATGGATTTTCTAGAACACAATAAAATAGTAACTAAAGAATTATTTTAATGCCCCGTAACAGATATGTCTCTTATCAAGTACATACTGTTAAAAATGATTTACCACAATTTTCATAGCATTTTCAATCTGAATTGTCGAGTTTTGCTCCTTAAAGGTAAGAAGATATTAAAGAAGAGAGAATAAAGATACCTGGGAACCTCAAGAAGAGAGCAAGCTTACTAAACTATAAAAAGAGAGCCACACGAATAATTTATAAGAAATTGCTTGTATACAAGTTATTATGGTGTACAACACAAGGAAATAACTATGGATAAATCTTCCAATTCCTTTAATTTACAAATATATATGATAAGAATATACAGTACAAATGAGTAATCTGTAATTTCTGTCTTCTGTGTGTTCTCCGATACCCCAAGGTGACAGGCAACATATTGCTTTTTTTATATATTATTAATATATGTTATATAATTTTACATATTGAATTAAATGTTAAAAATATCAATGAGAGGAAAATGTTGTTCAAAAGAAGTTAATGCTTCATCATGATTGAAGACAAGCACTTATGTCGGATATCATTAAAAAAGACAGCCAAAGGAGATCAAATTTAATCCAATAAAGCATTATTTCGAAACAACACATTTGTGCTAATATGCAACTGAGAATCAAAAAAATTATCTGAACCTAAAACCATGTATAAAATAAATTTAAATAAAAGTATATTGAAATTTCTCCGGATCGAATTCTAAGTACATGTCCTCCAAAGGCATTTTTAAATCAGATATCTCTCATTATTTAAAAAAAATACCTTTTTTTTTTAATGTTTTTAGACTTTTGCTATAATACCATTAAACGGAAATGCCTTAAATCTCGTCGATATAAAAAAGATTTATGAACTAAATTCCACAGATTCTATTCATTACTAATCCCAATCTTTTTTATTTAACTAATGTGTATGTTAAACTCCTAATTCTCTTACTCTGTGTAGGAATATCCATTTCATAACTACCATTAATTCATTAAATTCCCTTAATTTACATATATATGTAATAGAAATAAACAGAACAAGCGGGGATGAGTCATCTGTAACTTTCTCTCTTCTGCGTGTTGTCCGATGCCTTATGGGAAACGGCAACAAATTGCTGTCCGATTCAGTGAAGCTGGCAATTTACTGAAGATTAAGAGCATGAAAAACCAAAAGCCGTACACCAAACACCTGGGAAGATTGTCAGCAATGAGATTGTATCAGATCACTCCTTCCTTTTTAAATATCCATCACTCATCAACATAAAATCGCGTAGTAAAAAGCATTATTTTTATTATAGTAACTTGAATATTGGTGCGAAGGATATCACAATATAATAAAAGTCTAAAATTATCTGCCTTTTGATGAATATGGATGAGATATCTATTTAATTAAAACTAACCACCCCGATTGAAATTGTTATTTAAATTTTCATATATGGTTAATAAATATAATGATTTTATTTGCAATTTTTAAGTAATTAACTAGTAGACTGGGAATAATAAAGCATACAATCAATAATTCAGTTTTCCACGCAAAAATTTTTATTCTTGAGAAGATATTATTTTAATAAAAATAGCCTCTTTTATTGGTTATTTCTATACTATGTAAAATGATAGCAGTTGCTTATTCTAAAGTAAAATTCAAATACATTTTCAACTTTTTTAGCCAATGATTTTCTGCTCTTACTTAATTATAGTTTTTCCGATGAGCTTGTGAAAATTTCTTTAATATTAGCATAAATTGAAAAGAATGAAAATCAAATGGAATTGAGCAGTGCAAGTTAGCACTTTTTTTAAGTTTCCCATTTTGTATCTTTGTTAGTAGTAAATTTTTATAACTAACAATTCATTCTATAGTGATACTGATTTAGACTGTGCTTTTTCTCTCAAATTCTGTTCAGTAACAATTTTAAAATGCTCAACTTATGTACATACGAATATTAGTCATTGACAAAATTAACTGATCAAATAAACAAGATGTGAATTTCTCAAGACAGTGCATATAAAGATTTGATAACAAAGTAATTGTATATTTATATTAAATATAGCTCATCGATATTCAAATTTAAGTCATGAAAAGGGAAATGAAATTAAAGACCTCTTGTAACAGTAAAACTCATGGTTAACCTTCGGTATTTATTTGATAGGTGGAAGAGTTAGAAAGATTTTTGAGAACCAATTTACAGTTGAAAGGTTTGAGATTTAGAGTTTTTGCACTGCAATCACTTGCTCTTGTTCTATCATCAAATTCCCCTTTACAACTTATTCATACACTTTGATAATGTGAATTTTTTTTAGAAAATTTAGTTCTGCAAATTGCCTCTTGAATATCAGGTTTTAAACTACATTATTTTAAAAGATAAAGAGTAACTCACTTTCTCCAAATGACTCCCTTGCGGGCAATTTTAATGCACATTCAACGTACTGAAAACTTCAAGTCAATTTGATTAATTCCGGACAGTTTACATAATTTTTTTCCAATATAATGCGTGTATTTAAAGATCAGTTTATGTTGAATGGTCTATATATATATATATATATATATATATATATATATATATATATATATTATCCTTTGCATGCAATTTTAACACATATAAAATATTAGATATTTGTATTATAAGTTATTATAAGGTCTTAAAAATTTTAAATTATTAAATATATTTTATATCTTAAACATTAACATAATAAAATAAAAAATATCAAAATATCTCTTATACTAGCTTTATGAAAATTTTTAATGCACCTTAATATTTAGAAATATGAAAATTGAATATTTCGAATGTTTTCATTACAACTTTTACCACTATTTTCAAACATTTTATCATATACTATGATGAAAATTGAAGGCTTGTATCGGTTAATGAAAAAAGAAAAGGAAATATATTTAACATACGAAAGATGAAATAAAAAACACCGAATTACAGAAAATATAATTCATTGCACACGTTTTATTATTTAATTCATTTTAAGTCTAGGAGGGATATTGTGGGCCTATATGTTGTGCAATTAACATATTACATAAATGTTTTATTTGATCCTCACCCAATTTCTAAGGCTACAAAGCACAAATTTTAACGATTTTTCTCGTTCTTAGATGCAATCAAGAGGAAAGATGAAATATTTCTAGTATTTTTTTGGTCTAATGCCTATGTAATTTAAAATTTGAGATTCTCATTTTTAAAAGACTTTAATAAAAATAAATATCTTTCATTTCTATATCTTACGCGTTTATGGAATTACAAAATATTTTGCCGTTTCATCTTCACACAATTAAGTAACTTGTTTATGCAAACTATATAAGAAGGGAAGAGTGCTCGCAGCAGTCTCACTGTGCAGTTACATATTTTTGGTCTATCTGTTTTTTTCAAATGTAGATAGCAAGCGTTTAAGCGTAACACAATTACCGACTCCTATATAGAATCGGACATAACACAATTGCCGTAGTCAGTGATGAACCGGGCAACACGCAAATGTGAGAAAGCTGCTGAGGACTGCATCCCACGTTTATAACAAATATTTCTTACATATATGTATAAATTAAAGAAATTTAAAATATTAATGGTAGTTTCGATAAGTTTTTTTCTTGTCTTTATTATTCATAAATTACTTTAAGAGGGTACTGATAAAATAGTACTAATTATATTTTAGACATTATATTGATTTTCAATCGAGAAGAATTTTGAAGTACATATATATGGATGAATTACAAGGTAAAGTACTTTTTTTATATTATGTTAGATATATACGAACTGACTGAATTCACTAATTAATGTACATCACTACCAATAAAAAAACTTTGAATAATTTTCTAATAACATCTTTTGTTTTTTAAATACATATATTTTGAAAAATATTAAGAAAGCAAAAAATGTCAAATATAAACGAAAAAAAAAAAGATTTTTAAAATCTTTAAGAAAATTTCCCTATTTTAAATAGGTCATGTAATTTTAAATAGAGCTTACATTATAACGATGTTTTGTATCAAAAAATGACGTCTCACTTACAGACCAATAGGAAGTCAATAGCATGAAATGAGTAATGTTAGATATACTTGCTAGGGAGCAATTATTAAATGCATAAGTTTGGATTCTTTTCATCCCAGTTCCAATGATTTTCCAGAGGCATTATTAAAAAACTAATCAATAAAATGCTTGTTAACTACATTCTCTACAAATTCTAGACTTTTTAATATTTAAGAAGGATACTAAAATAAAATAGTTTCAATTTTAATATTCAATCGAGATAGTTAATTTTTACTTCAATACAATTAAAAAGGGTGCCAATGTTTGAACCTTTGAGCTTTTCATTGTCCAACGTCTACATTTTTAAGAATCTGAGTAAGAAGAGTGTGTAAGACACTTATGATTTGAATGCTCAGTCAATATTAAAAGGATTTTATTTCAGATTTTTAGATGTTCCAAAGAATAAAATATAATAAAATATGTTATCCTGTCTAAAATGCTGTTCTCAAATGATAGCTTAAAATTTTTTTTCTTTGTCAGCTAAAACACTCTATAATGATTTTCGACATAAATACTTAGCTGGAATCATAATGAAACATAAAATACATATAAATAACACTCTCAACAGTTTAGATTTTCAAAAATATAAGAATATAACTTATATCATAATTATGTAATTATTATATAGATGCTATTAGCACATTTTTTTCTAGGTGTTTTAGAAATCATTTGCATTGCATGTTATTAAAATTGAAAAAATTACAGGTTTCATTGACGAGAATTGGACAACAAACTATCGCCGATTTATTTTAAAATTTAGACAATGCGCAGAAGAGAGAAACTTACAAATCATTCAACTACATTTGTGTTGCTTAATCTTGTTATATTTAACATTTTGTATTGATATTATTTATTTAAATTTTAGTTTGTACATTGTTTGCTGTTCAGAAAGATTTCTCTTTTGTTTCTCATGTGTATATTAACATGCACATATTCTTCCAAATGGATGTTACTGAGTTATTTATTTTCTATGTCTGCTAAGACACTTGAAGCTGATTTTTAACATTAGTATTTTGTTGTGGTCATGATAAAGTAGATATGCTTATGAATAACAGTGTCAATGGATAAGATTTATTAAAATGCTAGTAAGAGTGGCTTATAACATAGTTATGATGTAATTTCTGAAAATAATTATTACATGCCTCACTTGACTTAATAGAAATTGGGTATAGCTGTGAAAAAAGCATTTGCCTGCCATTGTCGTAATATGGAGTACTATTAATACTTTAATTTTTAATAAAGAGATATAAATGATTCTAATAGAAATAATAAAACATACTTTCTGTCAAAAGTACAATATATTAAAAGCGAAACCTCAATTCTTTATGGCGTTCAAAATAACTTTATTTGGTTAATTAACTTTAGCAGAGCTTCTCATGTGCCAGTAAACTTTTATTGCTTTTTTAATATAAATTTCGTACATATATTCAAAGTTATGATGTTAATATTGTTTACACATCATGCCACTTGATCAGAATACTGAAGAAAATGGACAAAGAATAATCTGTCTTCATAAAATTGGGACCGGATGATACCATTAATATATGATATGAAGTTTTACTTTCTTATCCCTGTATTTTGCATTGTAATATATCGAAAATAAAGAGATCAATAATTATGATTTATAATTATAAAATTCATTTTTCACAAAAACATGCCTGATAGCTATAAGAAAATTGTCTTCATTTTCTAAAATGCTTTTATTTATTAGTCGTAGTGATAGAATGTAAATGTTGTCAAAGGTTTAAAATATGTCAAAATATCTCGAAAATAATTTGACTTATTTTTAATTTTTTGGTTGCTTACTAGGAATAATAAGACATTAGAAATCAATTAAAAGGATATCATGCTTCTCCATTGTTGTCACCTAGTTGCAAGTTTCTTGTGTGTATGTGTGTTCTGCTTTTTAATCTTTCATATTTAACTTGTAAGCATAGCAGCAGCTATTTACTTCAATTAAGATTGGGAGTACAAACAATTGATGATTTATGAGATATATCGGACAACATGTACACGTGATAAAGTTACAGATGATTCATAATAATTTGAAAATTTAATCATGATACATTTTTACTTTGTTTCTTACTTTTTTTAAATGGTAAACGTTTTCACTGCTCATTACGCAAATTGGTAAAGATATTTAAAATTATCTTAAAAGGGACGAGTGTTCTGCTACAGTCTCTGCTAAGTTGCTTATTTTTTGTCCAATGTCTTTTTTTATACATTTGGAATAAAGCATAAGATCATAACAATTGCCGTATTCAATCATGAACTAGACAGCTAACGATTACCAACATCCGTGTGGAGTCGGACGAGAAGCAGATATGAGAAAGTTGCAGATCACTCATCCCTACTCGACCTGTGCAAGTTTCTTACATATGTTTGTAAATTAAGGGATTTTAAATAGTTGATAGTAGCTATGAAATGTCTTTACATGTATACATTAGGGGAATTTAGAATGTTTATTATAGATTAATTGAAATAATCTGAATGGGACATGTAATACTCAAAATTCTCTGGTATGCAGATAGTATATTTTAAGATTAGGCTTATTTTTAACAGCATTTCTGGTCATTGGCATTAAAAAAAATAAAAAATTCACAAAATGTTTACACAATTCCTTTCTCAAATAAAAAAGGCATTCTGTTTAGAATGTTTTTGGAAAAAATGTGGAAAGTATGAAATCTGAGAACTTTGTATGTATATTTTGAAAATTTTAGATTTTAAGCGCTTTGCAGTTCAGACAACTCTTCATTTTGTTCATCAGCTATTTCATATGCTAAAACATATATATATATATATATATATATATATATATATATATATATATATA
>JAPDSC010026375.1:53080-66644 GCA_026290005.1 Latrodectus geometricus
TATATATATATATATATATATATATATATATATATATATATATATATCTTCTAACACAACAAACATATCTTGTTGTGCTAGCCTAGCAATATGTGACGTGCCGCTTGAATTCTTTAACGGAACAATAATTTGGTATTTTGTCTGACCTCTTCAGTGCATACATGCCATGGGTACCCGTTTATAGGGTACGACACAATTTATACAAGGAAATTACAAATATACGAAAGAGAGAAAACGAAATAATCTCCATGCTCAAACTAGGATTCCCAGGGCTAGAAAACCAGGGCTTCCATGTCGGAACTCAAGCACGCTAACCACTAATTTACGCGTGTAACATTTGAATTATTATAAATTCCTCACAAAAATAATTAAAATAGAAAGATTATCTTGCTACAATCTCACTCCTCAGTTTCACATTTTTGTTAAGTTTTTTTTTATTTCTTTTTTATACTAGCTGTCAATCCTATATGCGAAGACAACAAAAATTGTCAAATTCAGATATGAAAATTTGACAAAAGCAATTACTGCATTCATAACAAATCGTTTGAAGCGCAGTCTCTAGAAAGCTGCACATCACACATTCCAGCTTAAGTTAAATACTCTTTCCACATTTATTAGTAAGATAGGAAAATTTAAGGACATAAAAGTACTTTCAGTAATCTTTAAATATTTATGAATAAATAACATTCTTTAGAGAAATTTTTATGAGACCAATAATGTCAAATTAATAATTATAATTTACTGAACAATTTAGTTTTATTGTGGATAAAGTATTGTTATACATATATTTAGGGATAATTTTTTTCGTAAATTATACTCAATATTTTATTATAAATATATATTAATGTCTCTAGCCGTATCTAAGAATATTTTATAACATAATTATGATTTGAGTACTGAATCAAGACACTCAAGACATATCCTTTTATTTTAATTTCATACTTTATCGAAATGGTAACATATTTTCAATGTTTCAACTTTTAACTAAGCAGTTTTACATAAATTATTAAGGAAAATGAAACAAAATAATGAGAGCATTACTAGAATCTTACTGCTTTCTTTAAGTGTTTAAGGAATTAATAGTTCCGCAAGCTACATCAAAAACTTCACTCTATTGCCAGCTTCATTGAAGAATCGGTCAATAAACAATTTCCAAAGCACACTTCCCACACATTGTGTGTGTGTATGTGTGGCAATATTTTAAAATGTAATAAGAATATTTTATAACGTAATAATGGTATGATCACTGAATCAAGATAAATAATTTTATATCAATTTCTTAGATTATCGATACGGTAAAATTGTTTAAATATTTAGGCTTTTTACTACGCTGTTTTATGTTAATCAAAAAGGAAAACTTATAAAAGGGATGAGAGTTCTGATACAATCTCATTGCTGAATTCATCTTCTAAGCTTTGCAGAAAGATTCAGTGTGCCTTGCTCTTAATCTTCCGTCAATTGCCGACTTAATCGAAACGGGCAGGATATTGTTGCCGTTTACCATTAGGTATCGGACAACACGCAGAAGAGAGAAAGTTACAAAACACTCTCTCTGTTCTCTTTTTTCTCCTGAATTAGAATAGTTGAGCATTTAAGCATTTATAATAATTCTAAAATATATGCAGAAATCTTTTATTTTGTAAAATACATTTTGAGATGTATGTTTAAGCGAATTTGGTTCCGCTGAATATGAGAGTATTGTAGTATCATCTGCATTGAAAGTTAAACATGGCTTTCGATTATTTTTAGATAAGAATTGCTGTAAATAAAATTATAGCCTAACATACTTCTATAATATATACCTAACATATACCTAACATACTTCTAATAATATATACCTAATATATACCTAACATACTTCTAAATAAATATATACCTAACATACTTCTTTGAGCAAGACTTGCCTATATTTTTAGTTTTAGAGATATTTCATTATTATAAAGGATTTTAAGATATCCTTTATATATATAGGAGTTAATGAGATCGATGCATTGAAATTTAAAATAGTCAATTTGCTTATGATTGCAAGATGGTGTACACAATTTAATGTGTTCGAGACATTCAACACAGAGCGTCATTTCCTTGTAAAGATTATCCCTGTATTGTTCATCGTGGGTAACGCTACGTTGCTCCGATATATCAAAGTAAACGGAAGCAATATTTTGGAATAATTCCAATTTTGAAATCAGATTATTTTCCAAACAACATATATTTTTTTAAAACCTTCATTTTCATAGTTACATTATTTTGTTACAAACAAGGAACAATGCCAATACAAAGTAATTTTCTACAAAAGCTGATGCAATATTAAATATCGCAATAGCATTTGAAATTTATTTTATGCTTAATTTTCGGAATAATAAGTTTTTATTTATTACATAAAAAGTGGAATTTTATACAAAATAACATTTTTCAACACTAGTATTTTTGTAAAATATTAATGCATTATTCACAACTAAAAGAATTCAGTAATAAATTTAGCAATATCACTTAATATACTGCAAAAAATTCATAAGTCTTAGTTAATAAATGCATTATTGTAATAGTATGAAAGGGGAAAATGGTCTAGCACAACGCTGTGTAGCTTTGTGGGATGCGTAAGAACTTATTATCATTGATAATGTTATGAAAACAAAAAAATATCTCCGATTGCGACTTTACATTGTATAAAGCGTATGTGATAAAAACAGCTTGATTATATGCGAATTAAAACTATTTTAAAGATTTTTGAAAATTTAGTATTCTTTTATTAAAAATATTTATATTAAATGAGGTACTATATTATATGGCATGTCATACATACATACATAACGATGTGGAAAAGCTCTGAACTTTACCAACGTGTTAACAGGTTTAAACTTCTCCATCATCAGTAGAGGGATCCTAATACGAATGACTTTATTTGAAATAAAATTAAGGTGATAATGGTGAAGCTTAAGGCATGAAGACTATCTGTGCAGTAGAAATCTATATCACAGTACAATGACAGTAAAAAATAACTATAGGAATACAATATTGATTATACAATGACGAAATGATGCATTCAATAGGAAGGAAAATAAAAGAAATTAAAGGTTAGATTTTTTGATTAATAAAAAAAAAAATTTGAATTTTAAAAAGAAAAAATTATATATATATACACAAATACACACACATAAATATAAAAAATACACATACATATAAACATGCACATATACACACATACACACACACAAACATGTATGTATACACACATATATACATATAAACATACATACACATATACATACATAAATGGTATTTCGAGTGGTTTGTTATATATATAGACAGAGATTGAGTAAGTTTGCTTCTTCTGAATTTTTCAGTGATGCAGTATTTTATATAAGCTTCATCAGTTTGTGTGGAACTTCTCTTAATATGATGGTCTTTGGTCCTTTGGGCATTGTTCCAGGTAATGTAGAGATGTTCCTACCTGCCCGCAGACACAAAGTGGTGATCTACTTTTACCAAATATATGGCATGTCAGCAAAGCTCGAAAAATTATATATAAATATATATGACAAGGATGAGGATTGAATCCTAATACTTCGATTAGAAAGTTCGAGAATGAACCAGAGAAATATCACGAGCCCATCTTAAAAGCTTTAGTACCTAACAAATGCAGGTTACATTTTTCTTTAAGGATCCAATTAATATTCATTTGCAAGGTTTTTTTCATATTTACTGGTTTATATTTCTGTTTCATACTCTATAAAATTTCTAAAATGTTTAATATCGAAAATTTCGTTTCTTCTTAAGTAAAGTATTACATTTTTTACTATTATACCATAATAGGAAATGCCTTAAAATTCAGATGAAAAGGATCTCGAGCTAAGGATTTACTGACTACGTACTAAAGATACTTTAATTCTTTATTTAACCCATTTTGCTTATTATAACTGAAATATAAATAACACTCTCTTTATAAGTACTTGTGAATTCAATTTTATAACTACCACTAATCATTTAAATTCCATTCATTTACAAATATATATAAAAGATTACACTGCAAAGTGGGGAAGAGTTATTTGCAACTTTCTCTCTTCTGCGTACTTTCCGACACTTCACGGTTGTCGGTAATCGTTTGTTGTCCAATTCTTAAGTAAAGCTAGCAATTGTTTGAAGATTGACAACTTCCAGTGCTAGTTCTTTCTCTCATTCTCCTGAATGAAACATCACGTACTCACCAGTAAGATTGTTGGAATGCATTCTTCCCTTTTTATACCTTCCTAAACGATTTCTATAAAACTATGTAGTAAAATATTTAATCCTTGAAAATGTTTTGCCATTTCGATAAAGTGAAATATAAAAGAAACGTATTCATCACAATCTGTTTAAATCTTGAAAGCATAATGAGCCTTGAAAGTATAAATGTCTAGTAATTGAAGGTTATAAAGAAAGTTTCTTTAAGAATTCATTCCTAAGGGATTTTTTTTATTCACTGGTCCATATTTCCGTTTAATAGTCTAAGAAATTTTTGAAATTTATTAATTTTTTGTTTCTTCTTACAAAAAGAATTTTCTTTTTGGCTATTATATCATTAACGGAAATGCCAAAAATTTCAGATGAAAAGTATCTCGATCCAAAGATTTACTAACTACGTAGTAAACATAATTTTATTCATTTGTTAACCCATTTGGATTATTACTAGTGAAATACAATTTAAACTCTTAATTCCCTTCATAAGTACTTGTAAATACAATTTCATAACTACCATTAACTCTTTAAATTCCATTCATTTACAAATATATATAAAAGATTATACAAAATAAGCGGGGATGAGTGACTTGCAACTTTCTCTGTTCTGCGTGTTGTCCGACACATCGCTGATGTCGGCAATAGTTGGATGCCCGATTCGTTTACAGAGCTGGCAATTGTCTGTAACAATAGCGATCTCTAAAACATGGTATTGGAGAACATACAACCACGAGGTAAACTGCGATGAGATTGTAGCAATGAGCTCATCCCTTTTTATATATTCCAAATTATTTCTATAAAATGCGTAGTAAAAATCTCAATCATTGAAAGAAAATTACTATTTAAATAAATAAATTATACATAAGAAAAGGAGATTTTGCTTCATTACCTATTCAAACCATAAGAATGTTATAAACTATTCTCTCTTATTTTCTTTTAAAAAAAAGTGTTATATGTGTTATTCTTAAGTCTCTTACGCTTTATCAGGACCTCTTTTGTATGCAAAATTGTGTAAAAAATCGCTAGATAGTATTTTCGCAAAAACAATGATATTAAAAACTTTATTGTAAAAATATCATTCCGGAAGATAATTTTTTCAAAAATATATGCATTAGAAATGGAATACAATTTCATCGGAATTAAAATACTAGTAAAACTAAATTTTAATAAATATACATTGAAATTTCTCAGAATTAAGAGTTTCATTAATATATTAGTTGACTGAATAGCTTGATACATTCATTTTGTGCGTGGAAATTTAGACAGAATACTAGAAATTTCTTCTCAAAAATAAATTCTTGTCTGGAGCTTGGAAATGAAAAATATCTCTATTCACTGCTTCAATAGAAGATTAAAACCATCAATTGAATCAAATATGAACAAAAAACACAATTTAAAATATTGATTACAATGATCAACACAAAGCAGTTTACAATTGTTTTTTTTTTTTTTTATTTATTTCTAATGGCGCGGTCACCTTTGAGCAAGTAAGTAACATTATCCCAATTGCCGCAACAAGGCCGGAAACTGCTACTCATTTTATCGTTATCCAGTGGGCGCCTGTGAACCAAGTCACTTAGTTACGAGTAGCATCGCCAACGATACACTAACACAAGCCCGTTTATCGTGCGGGCCACATACGTTCATTATCTTAAGAAAGGACAAGAAACACTCAAAGAGAGAATTAGAAAGTACATCCATGCCCGAGCCGTGATTCGAACCCAGGTCCTCTTTACCCGTTGTCATTTACGCTAACCACTAGAGAAGTTGGGCGGCGTTTACAATTGTGATTATGAGCATAAGCAACTGTATATCAAATAGCAAGATTGTTTTGTACTGTATTATAGTTATTACCACAAATTTCAATGCTTTTTTAAAATTTACAAGAGTTCCATTTAAGACACTACATTCAAACTAAATATATTCTTTCCCTAAGACTATATCAATCGTCAAGTTCTTATAGATGGAAATATCAGGTGAAGCTCATTTTATTTCTCTTTTTAGACACTCTTTGTTATAGTTTCCTTTACTTAAGTAATTGGCATTCAGAATTTGGTATTTAGTTTGCCAATGAGTTTTTCTTAATTTCTAACATTTAACTGGGAGCTTCAAATTAAAATTGTAATAATCGCAGAAGTTTTGTGAAAAGGATACACAATTCCTAATACATTTTACGCCAAATTATTCATATATTCAAAGATTTAGTCTTATAAATGTATTTCAACTTCTGGATATTACTCACTTTAATTTTACTTAAAACGATTTTGAGAACTTTGCTGAGAATAAAATATAAAAAATTTGTAAAATATATAATTCACTTTTTAAAATCAAATATCTTAAAAATAATTCTCTTCAAAAGTTTTTTCTTTCTAATTTGCATCCATGGCTTTTTGTGTACAAAAAAAAAAGTAAAAGTGCATAGCATATTAAGTTATATTTAACAAATGGGATGTCACTTTTCCATAGTCACTAGCTAAATTTCTAAGAATCCATCACTATGAGCTTGTCATATAGTAAAAGGGGTTTACATTTTTTGTACGCAATCCATGTTTTGGTAAAAATGATTTCTCCTTAATTAGAATTTTCACAATAACATTTTATTAACACATAGGCTATATGATATTCTATGATTTATTATTCTATATAAAATGCTCTGTTGTTTATTGTCAGTTTTTTAAAGTAGAAAATGGGTGTTTTATCCTACAATAATATTCCATTTGTTGTCTGGCACATTATATTTATCGTCCCACAATATGCAAATTAAAAATATTTTTAAACGACAAAATATTTCGTGATAAATTGACATTTTAAAATAAGTTTTATAACTGAGTTTTTGATTGCAAAATTAAATCTCATGTAAAAGAAAACACATGGTATTTCCATCCAGAAAAAATACTCTCATTTTTATCCCATGAAACAAGTATAACTTAACGAACTTTGGAGCTTACCGTGATTTGAAATAGTTTAAATGTATCTAACTTCTGATTTTAATGATTTGTAATCCTCATTATTTCGGAAGAAATTAAACTGAGCTATAATATAGACATTTATTTACAAATTATTTCTTTTTTTAAGGTAATAATCATAACTTATTCCTCTCAGTATAAGGACGAGGATTCAATCCGAATTACGTTTGAATAACGGGAGATGTTGCGCACCTCTGTCTTCTTCGTGTATGTTTGTCGCAAGGATTGCTACAGATTTTTCCAGGATTTCTCCTTTGCACTATGTAATTACGACGCACTTTTTAAAACTTCTTTTAAAAGGAAATTTATGCATAGTATATCGAAATGTCGAATGATATATTTAGGACATTAACCTTCACTCTTCAATGTTCTGCAGAGTCAAAATTTCACTGCCTCTTCCCTGGGTGTGCTTCACTGTTTGTATCATTCTATGGATTGAAAGATTTGACAAACTGTAATTTATTCCTGTTATTAAAGACTCAAGGTTGTTGTTTATTTAAAGAATATTAATTTAATTTATTTATTTATTTTTTTTATTTATTTTTTTAAATGCGTCCGCATCTGACTGAAGAGGATACTAGCTTTTAATATGCAATCTTTTTAGCAGTTCACTTATTCATAATTTATTATTTAATTTATTAGGAGGGGCATTGTATCCTTAAGGATAATGCACGAAATTTTGGGAAAGATTCAGAATCATACCCAATCATTATTGAAATATAGCAACTATATATTGCTTTTCAATTTTCTCTATGTTTAGCTATTGGGTATGTGCTTCATATTTCTCAAGGTGCTTCGTTTCTAATAAATTAATACATCACAATCGATTAATTCCGTTTCGTATGGTAGCATAAATTTGATTTTGAAAATATCCCAAAATAATTGTTAATTCTATATCATACGCACAGAATTAAATAGAAGAAAATAATTTTTAAGTTTAAAGTAACGACACCTATTTAATCCCTTCTCACACACATTTTCCAATAAGAAAACAGTGTTCTGATTCAAATATGTGAAATGAATTTTTAAAGCAACATGTCAAGTCATAAATGTAATTCCAATTACTAATAATATTTAAATCTCGTGTTAAATGTGAATATATAGGCAGCAAAGAATGAAATGGAACAAAATACTGTGGACATCACTGTTGGAGGTTTGAAAACTTGCATAACATTTATTACAAAAATTAGTTATATAATAATTTAATTTTGGGATTCAGTTTTTAATTTTCTTGCCAATATTTGTTTTCCGAGAAAAAAACTTCTCTTTGAATGTATCTTATTAATTACAGTTATATTTGTTGTTTAACATTAAAAAATATCTTCTTTCTTATTTCATTTCACAAATTTTTACCTTATTTTTGTACATGTGTAATTTTCTTAAAGGACTTTGCATGAGATTAAACGATTTATAATAATTAATTGACAAATAGAAAAAGTAATATTTAAAAATTATATGTAAATTTCAAAACATCATCTGTTTACCACTTCAAATTAACTGATGATGAATAAAAGAAAAATGACTAAAAATTTATTTTTGAGTTTATTTTAGGAAATGAATCTCTTGAATAAAAACATATTTTTATAAATAATGCAATCAGTATCAAGCTACTGTACGAGAATTGATCGATAACATTAATAACGTTTAGCGACAGAAAGTAAAAAAAGAAAATTTTGATTATTTACATTATTCCAAGAGTATTAAGTTTCTTATATTTTAAGCCATGCTCTGCAGCATTCTTTCATAATACATTTCTACATTACTTTATTCATTATTTTGATTGATACTGCGGGAAAAGTTAAAATGTTAGTGTGAGATAATGAACAGATACTAACCTGTATTTTAAAGTTATGCTTTTTATTCACTTAATTTATTATATTGAAACAAAACAAAATGACATCATGAAAAGAGAATTTTTTAAATATTTTCAAAAAGTATTTTCATAAATTTATATAACACAAAGACTTCTCTTTCCTAAAATAAGCATGTATTTTGTGTACATTTTTATAAATGAAGTTACTAGTGAACCATTCAGTTTTAGCAAAATAAAATTGGAATTGGTTACCAGAAAAATTCCCTTTAGGGCAAAACTTTGATATACATTGGCTTTTTCCAGATACCACATTTTCTTTTTTGTTTACACCATTTGGATTGTTACTAAGAAATATGTGTGAAATTCTTAATTCAATTCATACATAAGCACTTGTAAATACAACTTCATAACTACCATTAACTCTTTAAATTTCATTCATTTACAAATATATATAATAGATTATGCAGCGTAAACGGGGATGAGTGATTTGCAACATTCTCTGTTCTGTGTATTGTCCGATGCATCATGCGTATCGGCAACTGTTTGATGTCCGATTCGCTTATGAAGCTGGCAATTGTCCGAAGATTCGTGTTCTAAAACACTATCGATCTCCGAAATACAAAAAAAAAAACTAAGTATAGTAGTGAGCAAAGAGATTGTAGCAATGAAATCATCCCTTTTTGATTTCCCAAACTATTTCTATAAAATGCGAAGCAAAAAGCTCAATCATTTAAAATAAATTTCTGATTCAATAACTCTACTAGACTTTGAAAATTTATTCTTTTATTAAAAACTATTTATAGTAAATCAGGTAAAATATTTTTATTGCATGTCAGGAAAACTCAAAAAATTATATATAAATATGTATCACAAGGATGGACATTGAATCCTAATACGAAAGTTCATGAATAAAAGATAGAAAAATTGCGAGCTCATCTTGAAAGTTTAATGATTACCTAACAAATAGAGATTATAAAGTTTCTTTAAGGATCTAATTGATATTCACTCAAAAAGACATTTTTAAATTCACCTAGCCATATTCTCGTTTCATACCCGATTAAATTTATGAAATATATTAATTTCTGAATTTTTTTTTTCTATTGGAATGTATTTCCTTTTTTACTAATGTACCACAAACGAGAAATGCCTTAAATTTCAGAAGAAACATATCTCGAGCTAAGGATCTGCTAATTACGTACTAAAGATAATTTTATTCATTTGTTAACCCATTTGATTTATTACTATTAAATTATATATGAAACTTTTAATTCAATTCATAACTACTTGTAAATACAACTTCATAACTACCAATAACGCTTTAAATTTTAACGCTTAAAACAGTTTGATGTCCGATTCGCTTATGAATCTGGTAATTGTCCGAAGATTCATACTCTAAAACACTATCGATCTCTGAAACACAAAGGAAAACAAAAATATACTACTAGTGTGCAATGAGCTCATCCCCTTTAATGATTCGCCAAATTATTTCTATAAAATATGAAGTAAAAAGCTCAAGTATTTAAAATAAGTTACTGTTTCAATAACACTACAAAATCTACTAGACTTTGAAAAATTATTCCTTTATTAAAAAATATTTATATAGTAAATGAGGTACAATATTTTATTGCATGTCAGGAAAACTCGAAAAATTATATGTAAATATATATGACAAGGATGGAGATTGATTCCTAATTCTTTTATTAGAGAGTTCGTGAATGAACCAGAGAAATATCGAGAGCCCATCTTAAAAGCTTGAATACCTAACAAATGGAGGATATAAAGCTTCCTTAATATCCAACTAATATTCACTTCCAAGGGCTTTTTCATATTTACTGGTTTATATTTCCGTTTCATACTCTAGGAAATTTCGGAAATTTATTATATGAAAAATATTGTTTCTTCTTAATTAAAGTATTATCTTCTTTGCTATAATACCATTATAGGAAATGCTTTAAAATTCAGATGAAAAGTATCTCCAGCTAATGATATGCTAACTACGCACTAAAGAAAATTTTATTCTTTACTTAACCCAATTTGATTATTACAACTAAAATATTAGGGACACTCTATTTATAAGTACTTGTAAATTCAATTTTATAACTACAATTAATTCTTTAAATTTCATTCATTTACAAATAAATATAAAAGATTATACTACACCAGCGGGGATGAGCAATTTGCAACTTTCTCTCTTCAGCGTGTTGTCCGACACCTCACGGATGTCGGCAATAGTTCATGGGCCAATTCTTATGTAAATGTGGCAATTGTATGAAGATTGATAACTTTCAGTACAAGCCAATTCTCTCACTCGGCAGAACATCACGTTCTGAGCAATGAGATTGTAGCAATGCACTCATCCCCTTTTATATATTCATGAATGATTTCTATAAAACTGTGTAGTAAAATGTTCTATCCTTGAAATCTATCTATTCTTTTACCGATAAAATACAAATAAAAAGGATTAATCTTGTTTCACTTTATTCAAATCACATAATTATTAAATAAACTATTCGCACTTACCTTGTGGAAAAATCTAAGTGTTATATGTCCTTTTTAAGTTTATTGCGCTTTATCATGACGCTGTTGCATAAAAGTGTCAAAAATCGCTATATACTATTTTCACAGACAATGATTTCATAAACTTTAATCTAATAATATCATTCTGGAAGTTTATGTTTCTAATAATATACACATTTGGAACGGAATACAATTTTATGTCAATTGAAAAGCTAGTAATAGTTCAATTTAATACAAATACATTGATATTTATCAAAATTAAGTGTTTCACTAATATATTAGTTGATTGAATTATTTGATGTATGGAGTTTTTGAGCGGAAATTTAGATGGACTACTAGAAATTCCTTCTCTAAATTAGATTCCTGTCTCGAGCTTGACAAAGAGAAATTTCTCTATATACTGCATCAAGAAAGAACAAACATTAATACTATCTATTGAAACAAATGTATGTAAGAAACGCAATTTAAAATATTGATTACAATAAAAAACGAATATTGGTTACCAAAACAGTTTACAATTGCGCTTACACATAAGCAACCGTTTATCAAATAGCGCCAGTATTAAATACAAGGAACATTTTCATCAAGATAGTGCCAACAAGAGTTATGGAAATTTATTATGTAGTAGTAGATTGTTTTGCATGGCATTACAATTATTATTGACAATTTCAATTTTTTTTTAAATTTTTCAGAGACCCATTTAATACACCACATTCACAATGTAAAGATATCTTTTCTATAAAATTACCCGAATTTTTAACTAAGAATTGTCATGTTTTCATCAATGGAAATATTTGGTAAAAAACATTTTATTTCTAGTTCATATCATAAATATATATTTTCCTGGGTGCTTTGGAAAACAATTCGCTTGTTGTAAAATTATAAGTGAATAAATAGTTAATTATACATTCAATTTCCTTTTCACATTGGAAAATATAAAAAGTATTTACAGAATTTTTAGGTACACTTTGTTGATGTTTCCTTTTCTTATAAAACTGATATTTTTTTTATCAAAATTAGGTATTTACCATGTCAATGAGTTTTTGGTAATTTCGAGCACTTAACTATGATTCACAGTTAGCTACAAACTAAAATGCCAATCTCATATATTTTAGTACTCTAATCTAATTTTCGAACAGTTATCAATGCTAGAACACAGGTTTTTTTTCATGATAAAAAGGAAACCGCTCATCGATTTATTACGCCAAGAACGCAGTTTAAAGCTTAAATCATATACATATGTGCGTGCGTGTATGAGGAAGAGAAAAAAATCGTGAACCATAAATAGAGAAATTTATTTTTAAAAATATTGCTATAAAACAGGCTAATTTGAATAATAGAAATTGAACTTTGTGATACTGTTTTTTTAATAGTTTCATATCAGTAATGATTTAAGAGAAAACAATTTATGTCTCTTTCAATGTGTCTCAAGTGTTAGTGATTCGTTAAAATTATACACAGTATTTAACACTAAGAAGTAAGTATAGCTTTGTTTTCATTTCTTTTTAAATATTTACTCCACCTTTATAAGTATTGTAGTAGCTGTTTATGAGAATAATTGAATGAACATAATTATTTTACTTAAGGAGTAAATAAATCAGAGACATACACATACAAAATTGAAAAAAATTAATGTAAAAATGTATTGCTGTAATCATGTCTTAAAATAAATTTAATTTAACATAAAGCGAATCTCACAAAAATTATCTCTGAGTTATCTTTTGAATATGAATATATTGAAGGATCACAGAGTGTTTGACAAATTATGTTATCAGTTGTGATTCTTTTCTTTAACCATTGATTAAAACTAAAGTTATCGTTTATTGAATAAATTATATGATTAAAAGAATGGTTCAACTTACATTATTTAAAAAATTATTAAAATTATGAAATTGAGTAGAGAGAGGGCTCCATAGGAAACGTTTCATTATTTTATATATTACTTCACTCATTATCTAGAGTTCTGCTACGAAAAAGTTAATACGTCGGGAGAGATGGAGGCAGTCAGTCATCTATGTTTTACGTTAGGGTGCTTTGATTTATATCATTTGTT
>JAPDSC010026376.1:0-13939 GCA_026290005.1 Latrodectus geometricus
AATTTATCAATAGGTTTAATTTTCCAAAGAGATTTCTTGTATGTTTTCTTCCATTTTATATTTAACAAAATTATCAGCAAAATTATTTTACAGTCCTAACATTTCGAGAATTTTGTACAAACACAATCAGAACAAATCGGCAATAACGAGTTGTATTCATTTAGGAATATTTTTTAAATATTACTTTTGCTTTCAATTAAATTTTTTTGTAGCTAAAATTACTTTTCTTTTGTAAATTTTCTTTCAAAGAGAAAGTTATGTAATTGAGAACTAAGTTAAAAAAATCATAGTTTTTGTTTCATTTGAAACTGTTTCACTTAATATTGTATTTTATTACTGTTCATTATTTTCAAGATTTTTGCTGTTTCTAAAAGTTAAAATAATCATGATAAGTTCTATTATTTAAATTTATCAAAAGGCCGCATAAAATCACTTTTATATAATCGTATTATGAGTATAATTTTCTTTAGTTTACTAAATATGAGTTTTTCGGACTTTTTAAAATTTGTTGGTTTGTATAAAATAAGTAGATTAAATAAATAATTAAGTTGGGTAGTAAATACGAAACTTCCCTACTTATATGAGTAGAATTCACAATTATAATGCCACAAAATGAAAGAAAGCAATTTTTTAAAAGTTGGAATCAGCAACAAATTTTATCTTATATTACTTTAAACTATTGGATATTCTGAAGTTTTCTGTATGAGCCTCTTCACTTTAAAGAATTTGACTCAGTAATCTGTTTCATCAAATTTGATAGATATTATAAGATAGTGCAATGCATCAGATATAAAAATTACATCACTTTTATGATAAATAAACCAATATTATTGAAGAAACAAAGTATGTGAATCATTAAGAAAATGATATTTCGCACACAGAATAAAAAATTATTTATTCCACAAGTCCAAAAAATTGAAAAAATTTACTCTCCAAATTTATTCCATTATGAATTTTCAATTGCTAAATGCTTGTATGCCATTTTTTAAAAATAATCCTAAATTGTTAATAATTGTATATAAGTGATTATTGTGAGTATAAAGTTAAATGAAATTGAATAGTTACTGTCATGCTAAGCATAATTTAATATTTAACTATTAGATACATTATGGCTCATATTAAATAATTAATAGATTCAAAGCATCAAAATTTCTTATTACATGAGTTATTTCAAAATCAGAATAGTTGAAATTGTAATTTTCTTCCAATGATGATGATAGGGCAAAACATTCTGAAACAACAATGTCTAACCAGTTTTACTTGATAAAGTCTTCTATATTGTAAAGGAGATAAATAATCCATGTTTCTTACAATATAAAAAGATGTATTGCAGTTTATACTTTATTCTAGTTTTTTAATTACGTGGTACAGTTGATAAAATTTCTTTTAGATTATAAGTTGCTAACGAATAATATGCCTCACCTAAATTGTGACTATATGCTTTTATTATGGCAGAAATACAGTGTTATGCAGAATTTTTTACACCAAGTACTGTTTTCATGAATTCCAACAAAAATATATTTTAAGATTTAGTTTTAAAAATTCAACAATCGTTTCCGCCTTGCTTAAATCCATACAATCAAAGCATAAATTATATATGACCGAACATAGATCCTGTAGAGCGATATCTTTGTTTTTCTTGACAGAAAGGCTGATTTTTGTACATGTTTTATACCCTAAAACATCATAGTTCTTCTATGCGTCACTATATTTCAGGATCAGTATTTTTATTTTTGTTAAATATTTTTTAGATATAGAAATTTTGCAATTTTTTCATTTTGTAAAACTCAATTACAATGTGAGACAAAAGCTTCGATATTTGTAATAACTGAGACAAATTTTATTTTTATCTTAATTAATAATCAAGCTAGTTGATTAGAGTCCTTCTCAATATTCTTAAGACTAATTATTTGATTAGAAAAATCAGATAAAATAAAAAAACAGTTTAAAGAATCTATGCTCACACAAAGTTTACATTCTAGGTAATTATAAGCAAGTAATTATAACCTTTGCAATAAATTTGCATATCTGTCAAGAAAATTTGAACTGAAATTACATATGATATTTACAATAAAATATTTTAAACAATCAATTTATTCTTTGAAAAGTTATAAGTTTTGAAACATAGATAATATTTAAGTGATATCAATTAAAATATATAAAAAAATTATAAGAAATGTTCTTCAATTTGATATACGTTTTGGGTAGGTGATATAAAAGTATATTGGAAAATGGTAATCTGAGATTTATGATTTGTAACGTTATTTATTTTATCACGAATGAATATAATTTCAAAATTTTATACTTTTCTTTAGCAATTAGTTTATAAAAATGTGAACAATTTGTCTTCAGAATGAAAAGCGTATACATAAGTATAATTTATAAAATGTATAATATGCCTCAAAAAATAAAAGAATACAGTTTTTAAATATGAAAATTAATAAATATAGATCTGAGACAAATTTAATGTACTTCGTTAAATCAATATTACTAATAATTTGTGAGGCTAAAATTTAGAATGCATAATAATTTCCGTATCAAATACTATAGCTTTGTCACGTATCTATCTGTTACCTTAATCCAATACCTTTGTGACTTGTCACGATCCAACACTATTCCTGTGGAGCTAGAGAGAGGAAAGACGCAACGTTTCAATATATTATTCAAAAAATTCCATAAATAGAAGAGACTTCTAAAGTAAAGCCATGCGTTTGTCATTTAAGTGCAGTACGACGATATTCAATGTGATGATATCATATATGGTAATTGCACCATCACACAGCGTAATAAATGAAGTAAAGTTCCACTTTGATTTGCAAATGTGTTCATTATCCAGTAACGGAGCAAAGTATTACCATCAAAATCGATTGGAATTATCATATAACTTTAGCTAAATATAATTATTTTTCAAAGAACGAAAAAGAGATTTATGTGCAACATATATTTTTAATATCAAATAGGAATCAGAAATATACTACATTTCATTTTCAATACCGAGATTTTATTTCATTTGTTTTAATTTAAAATTATTTTAAAAACAAAAGATTATTAAAAACAAAATCATAAAAATTAAACAATTAAGTATTTGATTTGAGAAAATACAAAATGAAATGGTGTTTCCATGAGAGAAAATAGTTCTCAAAAGCAGTTACAGTTGGTTAATAATGTTAAAAACTTCTGAGTCAAAGAGTTGATGTAGTCATTTTTTTCTAGAAGTCCACTTTCTTCCATTCTAGGTTTTGCAAGTTTAATAAATCACCAGTAACTTGTCTTCTTAGAATGTCCAAAACATGCTCTATTGGGCTCATGTCCGGAGAACACTGTTCACTTCATTCCATTTCCCTCAAAAAAGAAAAAACACTTAAACAGTCAGAATGATTTTTTCCACTCCTGTCATCTATTCACATGAAGTTAATACCGATTGCTGCATTTGTAAGGGACAACAATAAGTCTGAAAATCATATGGTGACAATATATGGGTAATGCAGTAACCCTTAATAGCTAAGTGCTTGCAGTTTATTATTAAATGATGAGAAGATTGGAGAGCACATCAATCACTGCAATACAAATAGATACTAATTACTTTTGATAATCTGTTTCGATTCTTACTTGTATAAACACCAGATAAGAAATCCAAAACTACCTAACAGACTTACTAGGACTAAATGAAAATACTTATATTTTATAAATAAATAGAAAAAATGGAATCATGAGAAAAGATATCTTGCATCATTTACTGTACTCTGGGTTCGCATGATCTGTAGACCACTCCTGGTTAATATAATAGATAGTGTGGTCTGAAAGTATGATGACCTACAACAGAAGACTAATTTTGAAATGTTAAGTCAGATTTGGATTCAGTAACTTTACAATTTTTTCTTTTTATAGTGTTGAAACGCTGACCATTCTATATGCCCGTGCTGTTAATTTCATGCCAAATTTCATCGGGCGTTTTTGCCGGATGAAATCTTTAATCTTTGAAGTAAGAACATTCTTCAAGGTAGTTTGAATTTTGATGGTTATTACTAATATTGGAGGCATTTTTCTTTAAGGGAGACTAGAATTAGGAGCTGAAGTCTAATACTTATGTATCTTTCAATATGATTTCGAGATAGAAGCATGATATTTGCTGGAAACTTTTTTCTTGTTCGTGAGAAAATTACTAAACTTATGTTCGTAAAATTATTTTCCCCAGACTTTTAAAATTGTTTCAGATCTTGGAAATCACACTTTATAAAATTCTAATGCCATCTGCTAATTGACGTTTGGTCTCATGTATAGTCAAATATAAACTCTGCACTTCATATTTCAATTAAATAATGTCTTCAAGACATCATTTTCATTGAAACAAAATATTCCTGTTTTCCACTTTGATTTTCAGTTAATTAAAGTCAAATTTTAATCATTTCTACCAAATACATTTTAAGGTATACTCCAAAATTTTAAAAATGAGGAATTTTTGCTTTTAAAAATCATAAATATCTTTACAATATAGACAACTAACAGTATTTTATAATTGTTTGTAGTAGTATATTCAGTTTTATGAAATTTTTCTTTTAAATATTATTACAAATTTACAAACAAAAGACGCAAGTGTAAGATATTATTAAATTTTACATTCCTTAAATATAAATCAACTAATCCATGACACACATCGACTTTTAAAAATAGAGTTTTCAAATTCATACATCTTTAGTTATTTTTTTCTTTTATTTTCAATATATTTCAAATTATTATAAGTACAACTTTTGAATTTCTTTACTTACATTCACTACATGTTAATGAATTCAGCTAATAATTTTTTTAAATTTTGGTTTGGTATTTCTAATAACTATGTCTTTATAGTATAACTCAACTGTTTCTATTAAAAATGTGGTTTTTAACTAATTGAAGAAAGATATAAAATTCATTCAAAACTATTGCATTTAATGAAAAGACAATTTGATTTTGTTAACAATAATGTAATAATATTATTTACTGTTATTTATCATATGTATATAATATTTTGCTATTCATAATAGTCACTAAATCATAATTTTTTTCCCTAAATTTCTGATCAAAATCACAAATGTTTGTTTGATATTTTTCATATAATTATATATCTTGATAGCATAACTGAACTGCTTCTATTCTGAATATAATTTTAAAGCTAATGAAGAAATGAAATTTTCTTCCTACTTTATTACATTTTAAGTATGAAGTACTTCAAACTTTAAACGTAATAAAGTAGGGAGAAAAATTCATTTAAATGAAAAGTAAGTATGAAAATTATTTCCGATTATTTATAACACGTTTATAACACATTCATGATAATTACGAAATCAATACTTCTTTTATGACAAGTATAATAACGTTGTGTGATGTGTTCAACTAGTAATTATGCTTACTATTTGAGTAGAATTAAAGGTTTTGTGTCCTTCAAAGTTTGATCGATAGAGAATTTTCTTACTCAACGAAGCATGGCCATACCTGCATTCCGATTCATCGGTTACCAAGCAAATAGATGAGTCATCAGGAAAAGAGAGAAAGCAGTTACTGAAATAAATCTCTGTGGTAATGCATACAAGAATAAAAGAGTGTAAGGGTATTGTTTTATCCTTTTTTAATATTTCAGAGACTGGATTTTACCAAATAATGTATAAAATATAATAATTTTAACGTAATCTTTTTACTTTTCGTTGATTAAAAAATTGTAACTTAATAATTTTTATCTAAATTGCAAAAGCCAAAAATATGGCTAAAAAGTATGTAAGTGACATTATTAAGGTTGCTTTAAATTTCAAATTTGACACATTTAAAATTTAATGAAATGAATGCTGTTTATCAAAAAGCAAAGTTTAAACTCAAATGTTAATATAAATTGAAAAACATATTTCTAAGTTAAAAATTTGTAATGCGTGTGGAATGTATTACAATGATGCAAGAACTAACAATATATAAAAGAAGCAAATTAAAATATCTTGACATAAGTGTAAATTAACTGTTTTAGATGTTACCACCGAAAACTTTTTTTTAACATTATTTGTGAAAATTGCTTTAGACGAAATTTTAAAATTCAGATATTTTTCAAGACAGTTCAATTTATTTACATCATTGACAAAGTCCTTATTGAAATATCCCTAATAAAATCTTTTTGAAAAAAAATTAAGAACATTGTAAAACTGCTTACTGTTCACGGACTGGAAGTTTGTCTGCAGAAGGGACTGCCTGCTGCAGATTTGGGAACTGCAAGCTCATTGGATTCGGACTTAACGTAAGAAGTGAACTATTTCAATATTATGTATTTTATAATCATATAGAACATTTATTTTCTTATCTTCTTACTCCTGATTCTACACCAGTGATACATACCGTTAAGCTGTAAATAATATTCCACTTGCTTAAACCCATCTGTATATATAAATATTATAACCAAGTATTACATTTTGAAAATGTTCAATTTATTACTGCATCATAATTTCAGATTCTTTTTGATAGACATTTAGTAAAAAATATATTTTTTTATATTTTATAAATGTTTTTAAAGATCGGATGTGTGAGCACCCTCTTTTATAAATAGATTTTTTTTTTTAAATAACTATGAGTGATGCAGAAGCACTAACCCGATAACCAATAGGTACAATACGGGGTCTCTTTTCAATGCTAAATATCTCAAATACAATTATTACTTTCTTCTCCAAAAGCAAATCTAAGGTAATATTCTGAAATTAGAATTCAGATAAGTGCTAATTCTAATCCAATTTTGTAAATTATCTTTAAGTTCTGAACATGGTGTTTTATGATATTTTTGACTTTATGCTAAAAATATTAGGATATAAACTATTCTGTTAGGATATAAACATTAGGAATAACTATCAACAATAATGCTAACGCAGGCTTTTATTCACTACTTGTGCTTTTCTTTATTTTCATATCCCTTCTTTCAATAAATGTTTTCCTCATATTCAATGGTAAATCATTTGAATTCTTCGATTAAAAATAACAGTCATTGTAAAAATTATCTTTAGAAAACAGAAGGAAAGGTTACATAATTGGTCAATTTTTCACATTGAAGGAATATGTAATAGAATTGTGTTAATTGTTATCCATACAAAACATAAATATGATAAATGCATTACTTTAAGAGGAAATATGCTTGTTTGTAAATAAAGAATTGATATCACAGTTTTAAAATTTACGATTGCTTTCTCATGCTACCCTGCGTGTTTCGATAGTAATCAGAAATTTATCGAAGAATCTAAATATATCTCATCCTAAAATATTTCAACAAATATCCCTTTACCAAAGAATTAATTCGAACAAAGGAAATAAATGACAAAAGCTTAATAAACATTTAAATATGTATGCACCATGACTAGTTTGAATATATAGATGGATGGAAGAAAACATTTCTAGCTATGTTGTATTTTTCATATGGGGCTATAATCATCAGAGGTCATCAGTAAGTAAGAAATTATTCAAACTTCAAACAGTCAGAAATTTTAAAAATGTTACGACGTTCTAAATGCAATGATGAGAAATAAAGAAAAGAAAGCTAATGAAGTTGTAAGAAAAATGTATATTTCTAGTATAATTACAAAACTAGAGTAATTGTTGTCCAGTAAAAAGAAAATTGGAATTCATTTCCATGAATTTAATAAAGAAGCAAATTGACTTAGTGGAAAGAGAAACTAACAAATATTTTTATTAATGAGATACTAAATTATTATTGTATTCTTTCTTTTATATATAATATTCTTTGTTACTTCAGCTATCTATAATTGCTATTGAAACAATGTGTGTGAACATTGTTAAGATACTATGTAGCAACTTCACGATCAACATTTATTAAATAAGATATCTGCAATTTATGAATAAAATGTGAATAAAATTTTCAAATATTTTTGGAAAATATCATTTTGAATAAATACTTTATTAAAACTAAAGCATTAACGGCTGTATCCCAGTGTACGGTACGCTATTTTTATACAATTAATATAATTATAGAATATACAATTAATATCATTATATAATATAAAATTATATTATTTTATACAAATAATATAATTTTATACATTATCATATACAATTAATTATAATTGTATATATGATTACCGTTGTATATATGCGTACCGTATAAGGAGCGTACCGTTCACTGGGAATTAACCGCATTAACTCTTTATACGTTTATGTTGCAGTTCTTTATTTTAATAAATGTAAAAGGAAAGGATTATGATTTGTGGTAAGAAAATTGTAATTAAATATTGAAAATCGTATAAAATAAAACTTAACGATATATATTTAATAACAAATGTAAAAACTAATTAAAATTATGTTCTTTAACATAATACTTCTAATGTAATAGTTGAAAGAATTAAACAAAGGATTTTGGTTCTAATAGTTTTCTAGTTATAGTTTTTATTATAAAAATAATAAAAAAGATTATATAAAATATTATCTTATAGCATGCAAAAGAAGTAAAAATTCGAATTTTAAATTTTTCTTAAGTTTTATTTCATTTTTTAAATAATTTTATCATGTTTTGTGCAGGCAAAATTAATTATGGTACTGCGTTTGGATTTTTTATTTTGAGTTAATAATTTAGGTTAAATTGTTCAAAAAATAATTTTAAAATAAAGTGTCAAATATTTCATAAATAATTTACTTATTAATAACTTACATTTCATTTTTAATTTCATTTCTATTTACACAAGAAACAAAATAAATTTGATTTGAAAAATACGGAATTAAATTTAGGCACTAATCTTAATAGGAAAGCCTGTTTAAAAAATTGCAATACATTATTGAGTATTAAATCTGAATATGTTACGAGATAGAATCCAAAGTGGTTCTATACAAATCAACGGATATCTTTTGCTTTTTATAAATAAATCTCAACTGCAATGCAAATAATCTTCAATTATTGTGATAGATAAATTGTTAAAACGATTAGTAACTCATGATTCTGTTTTCCAAATTCACACAGAAGACAGGTTACAAAAACTTCTTAATTATGAAGATCAACTGTGTTTACGATATAGTGTAAGTTCCATCAGAAAATTAATTTCATACCAGTTTAGATCATAGCATATTTATGCTGGAGAAAAATTAAAATATGCCCCTGCAATACACGGGTAACAGCATGCATGTAGTTTGTAACACTTACATAGATCATTTAATTTTGAAACACAAAAAAATAAGTTAAAAATCCTTTCTGGTATATACATATATTATCGAAAATAAGGAAATGTTTTATTTCATCATTAAACGAATTTCTCTATTGACTGTTGTTACACCAGTTCTTGTTTTTATAATATTCGAGATTTTATAAATAAATAAAATAGAGTTGGAAACAATTAAATGGGTTTTTTTTATCTTATTCAAGAATATTTAATTTAATACTTATAGTTTTGTTATAAATATCATCTTGGAAAAATATACTAATTTTAAATAGAAGCATGCAAAAATTTTATGTATTCATATCGATTTGAAAGCCAAAAAAATTATTTTATTTATACTGTTTAAATTGATCTTTAATAAGTTTAAATTTTATTATTTTGTATTACTCAATTGCCTATTCTTTATAGTTTCAATGTACTTTAAGAAATATAGATACTTTTGATAGGACATTATTTGATGAGAATTAATAAGATTAAAATTTTAAATCAATTTATATTAGATCCATTTATTTAAATTTTTGTCTAAAGTGCCTTTAGTACATGTGTGACACAAAAAAACATTTCTGGTATGTTATCGAATAATGATCATTTATTTGTTTGAGAATACTGCATATTTATTTTTTAAAATCAATTCTAAATAAGTACATCTTATTTTCATTATAAACTTTTACGAGTTATAAATATAAGTATTTTTTGTATTTTTAAAATTTGTATTTCTTTTAATGAATATTTCTTTATTGCATTATAAAAATTTCTTTTGCAAAATTTCAAGTGATTCAGATTTTAAATGAAAATAAAAGGTATATTCTATAAATTATGCTTTTTTGTTTTATCATTTAAAATTTTTGAGGGGAATATTTTACAAAAATATTACTTTAACTAGTGAGAAATTAAATGTCCCATAGTTATATAATTTTTATTTAAATTTCATTGAACATTTTTATTTAGAAAAATGTTTAAAACAATGAATCAATTATTTAATATTTGATTTTATTACAAATTTTCTTCCGTGGTATATTCCATTAAATACATTTCGAATTTCCTAGATAAAATTTGTGGTCATATATTTATAAAAATTTTGAAATATAATGTAATTTGTTTTCATAAGCGATCTTCATTCTATTGGAGATCATAAAAAAATCTTACACTTATCTCTTTAATAGAAATAATATTCAGTAAATGAATTTATTCAGCATTTTCATAACACATTTTTATCACTTGTATTTCTATTAAGTATTATAAATGATACAATCATTCCAGTATTATAAATGATTTGAAATACAAAGATGATTCTACGAAATTCATGCAATGAAATAATATAAAATTATATTTTAAAAATATTCATGAATATCTTACTAAATTATTCATTTGCAATTTTTAAATAATACTAAAATATTAATTTAACTTTAAATTGCTTTAATTTGAATACTTTTATTTGATAAATTTAATTGTATTTAATATTTTATATCTTCCGCAAATATTCATTAATTAAGAAATGTAAAAAAATCAAGTTAAGGCCTCTGTTATTTTTTCATTATATTATTCAATTTAAATGCTTAAATCTATGAAATTATAATTAAGTTGATGATAATTAAAGTAAATGGAATTTTTCATCATTCATTTAAACTAAATTTTATAAAAATGATTGGAATCAATAAACATTTTACTTTTTTTTAAAATACAAATATTTTTTTTCATTTTTAGAAAATTAGTTAATACATTATTTAATAAAAGTCCTTTATTTTATCACATGTTAGATATTGCAGGAATTAAAAATAAGTTAAAATAATTATACATATTTTTAACAATACTTAAGCCATAAAATAAGAGATTTATGAAATAGGTAGAATAGCTATTACTATTGTACAATTGTGAATTAATAATTGCCTGCTTTTATATTTTTCAAAATTGCTGTTAAGCCCTTTGAAGTGAAGAATTTTAAACGAGATGCAATTTTATGAAAAATAGTTTTCTGAATGGACACTGTGTTAAAGATAACTAATGACAGATAATTATTGTAATTTTTTATTCTTCTTACATGAGTGGAAAAATGAATTTATAATTTAAAATATCAAATATTTGCTTCTCATAAATTATGTAACTACTTAAGAAGCATTTCATTTAAAAACATGATACACACAGATAAGAATAATAAACATACTATTATAATATGATTAAAAGATAACTTTATTATAATAGCGAGCTTATTTTTTTTCAATTTAATTTGATTATTGAACATACTTAATAAATATTTAATTATTGAATATATTACATTACTTATAAATGCATGATTTTAGTTTATTGCAATGTGAGTAAGTTCTTCTGCTTCGGTACATATTTTCACACAAAAATTTCTCCTCAAAATTATATTTTCCTTCCACTTTTTTCTTATTGAAAATAAAATACTTAATTTTATTTTCATATATTTTTAGTTCATTTTATAATCCTTAAAATGATATTTCAGTAATATTTTTAAAGCCTTCTAATAATTAAGGAAAGTGTTGTCTAGGCAAAAATTGATTATAATTCTTCAGTGCATGTCTGTTACGCTCAAAAATCATTCCCTGCATCATTTTTATCATTTTATTATGTCTTCGATTTGAGTAATTTTTTCTCAATCCTATTCTAATAAATCGTTGTGACTGACTGATGTATTATATTACAAATTTATATATTTTATATAAGATATTAATGAACGATAAAGTATATAACGTATTAATAACCATATATTTTATCATTTATTGCAATATTATGAATTAAATTCGATATTTTATTCTGGAATTAACATAAAATCATAGTCGATGCTCTCATAATTGAAGATTGTATCGTTACTTGATATCTATTTTAATGTTCAAATAACTTTATTAAAATTTTAATACAAAAAAACAATGAAGTAAATTAAACTCTGATCTTTTTTAAGCAATTAATCTTAGAAATGGGTACGGCTTCATTTCATGTATTATTACAAACAAATAAGACCAAACTTTAATGTCCTAAAATGTAATTTCTTCTAAATTGTGATAATATGCTATTTAAGCAATATAGATTAATTTCATTCATGTATTTTGACTATCTATCTCATTTCATATATATAAATTCACTTCCTAAAAAAATGCATTTATTATCACGTAATATTTTGAACAAGAAAATGACATATTTCTATACTTTTTATTGGAATCAATATTTAAAAAAAACAGCTATTTTACTCATACTAGAATTTTATTTGTTTGTAAATTAATGTGATTTAAATAATCTTTTAGAAGAAATTAGTAATTAGAGTCAAATATAACATTTTTAGACATGAAAAATAATTGATTTTTCATATTTTTAAAAGTTTGAAAAATTAATTAATTTACCTTTTCAAAATAAATAAGGGAGTAAACAAGGTTCAGTAGAGCTTATTTAACAGTCAGTAAAAATAAAATTCTAAGAATATGAATGATTACACCATACTCTTCTGTAAATTCTTCAGAAAACTGCTTTACTTCCATGAAACATGCATGCACCGGTGAAAAGTGTGTAAATTTTTAATAATGCGATTCTTTCTTGAATTATTCAGGAAACACGAACTTCTTCGAACTTGTTGCGTGATAAAAGATTAGTTAAATTTCATTAGTTATGTGTTTTGTTTTTATTTTGATAACATTAATTTAATTTCTAGAATTTTCTTGAGCGAAATTACTATTTGACAAGTTATTGTTATGTACATGATACAAAAGTGAAATATTTATGTCGAAAATATAAAATAATGAATTAGTTGTTTAGAATGAAAATCAACGATGAAACATGAAGATTCATTTATTTTGATTGACGAGGTGTTAAAATTACTCCATGTAAGATTTATTTTACAATCAATCTTTATAATTTTACTTTAAAATATCTTGTTATACATATTCAGTTAGTTTTCTTTGTCTTTATGCACAAAATGTCATGTATCTGGGCTCTAATTTAACAAGTATTTGAATTTATTATAAACAAGTATTTCACAAGTGTTAAAGCAGAAGTAAATTTTACGTAATTGATTATTTCTATCACAGATTATCATAAAATATGATCCAAAGTTTTTAATATTCTAATTCTTATGACTCTGTAAATATTCAGAAAACTTTTGACAGTCAATAAATATATATATGTACAGTGATTTTTAAATTGATGTGGTGTGAAACAGATGTTTAAAAGATCTCGATTTCAGTCTCGAATAAAATGTTTAAATAAACTTACAAACTCATTTTAAAAACATACTTCAAACTACTTATTTTAAATGACTCTCATGGACTGTAAAAGCTAAAGTGAAATCCATAAACTTTATGTCAAAAATATAAATACTGCAAAATATGTTATAAAAATGAAATTACAATTAAGTAGTTTAAGAAATCAGTGGTATATGTAACACTTAAAATTTAAGATATAATTTAATATATCTTTCATACAGACTTTAGTGAAGATAAAATGTGTTTTCCATCTAGGAATGGAAAATTTGCTGTACCCAATGGAAGGAAAACCTCCTGCAGCTTCATTAGCTATCCAAAATTATCAATGTTTCAAATGCGCGACTTATATTTCCATCAACCAACTGAGGATATCAAAAAACAATTGTGGATGTAAAGAAGACTTTCTGAACTAAAAACTTTGTTATATACATAAAAATTATACTAATGTATTTTGAAAACAACCCTTCTTTCATGGTATGTGAGAGGATCAAAGATGTGTAAATTATTCTTTTGACAAAATTACCAAGAATTTTTAGATATAAGATATCATTCAATAGCTTTGCTTAAATT
>JAPDSC010026377.1:0-15472 GCA_026290005.1 Latrodectus geometricus
TACGGTTTAAAATAAAAACATGTGCAGTTAACTGGCAGTTAGTATTATCAAACAGTTTACAATAAATATTAGAATAATTTAATGTATAAATATTGAACACAGTTTTTAAGCACAAATAACTTAGGATATTTTATATCATAAGAGAACATGTAGTGGAAAGCCATAACGAACATAATGAGAGATACCAGTACTTTTTCTGGTTTAAAGAACATCTAAAACTAATTTCATAACCCATGAAACAATCCTAGAAGAAAAGCAGGGGAACGGATGGGAGATGTTGCTCTTTACAAACAATATATACTGGTTCCAAACGAAGACCCTGTACTTTTCAGTGATAGCATAAAAGGCTCTAAGTACACAACTTAAGGAAATTGACCCATTTTTCTATGATATACACGTTTTAATGACACTGAATGCAACAAGAATTACAGTACTTGAAGTTTTTGCTCTTTTACACATGACAGTTAGATTTAAAAGCATTTCATCACTCAACTAGTTTATGGTATTTTCAACAGTAATAGAGAGAAAAAAAAAGGAGGATTATGCAGAAAATTAATACACATTTGAACATTGATACTTTGTACTTTTGTTAAATAACAGATTTATCAATTGTCAATTTAAAGATTTGATTACGGTTTACATTTAGAAAAATATAAGTGAAACAAAATCTAATTCATGGTATCATGTTCCTTTTTTCCTAAAATTATGTTTAAAAATAATTACATAATCAATTTAAAACAAAATATTTCCGTTTATATTACAAAATATTTTCTTAGCCAGATATAATTAATCATTTATTACCCATTAACATTTAAGAAAAACAATTACTTCTGTCTAGATACTAATTTAGAACCTAGCACAAATTATTCATTTGCTTTAAAATTTACGTTCTCAGAAAACTGTTAAGCAGTGTAAAAAGGATCACAAGTTAACAAAATTTGTAGTGAGTATTTTTTTTTTATGGCGGAACGAGTTAATTGTCATTCTGATTGGGTTAGACAGCCCGAATTCCAAACTGCTCGAAAATTGAAGAAAAACTCTCTCTTAATGTATGTTAGTTGTTCATCTGTCATAGCTCTACAATGTACTTTCTGAAGAGTGTAATGAAAAGAACCACTGTCAAAAGTATTTTGTAGTCGTATTAGTAGTACAAGCACATAGATGTTTGTTAAAAGAAATCCGTGGAGTGAGTTTGATTGTCTGGCCGTGTGTCAACTAAATAGAAAGTTAATACTTATAGGTGACGTATAAACTTGGTGTATTTCTGGAACATTTCATGGGTATACTGCATACAATAGTTTAGAAATTAGTTTTTTAATGTGAATTAATCAAATATGCTATACACACAGGGCTAACACACATAATTAAGCATGAATTGGTGATGAAAGGTGCGCACAACATGAATTTGCCATTTACTAAAACAGAATTTTATACTTTAAGGCTAAAGCTATAACTATATTTCTTCATTTTTTATAATATATAATACACTAAAATAATAACTATTTAGAATTTACCTGATGTAGTTGGCTCGTTTGGGTCAAAAACATCATCTACAACGTCTTGATAAAGTGGAGAGGCTCTGGTATCTGAAAGTTTTCAGAATATAAGTACGAGGAAAATTTTTCATTCACATGTTAAATGGCAATACTTTCCATAGTATGACTAAATATATTTGTCCGATAAGATACAAGTTGGAAAATATGAAAAAGTCTTAGAATAAATTATTTGGACGTAGGAAAAACAATCGCCATTAAAATTGCTACACCAGGAAGAAATGCAGATAACAAAATGATATTATTGGACAAATATATTATACTAGAAATAACAAGTGGTTAAATTTTAAAAAAATTTGGCTGGATAGATCCTGAGAAATCAGTACCCAGAACAACCACCTCTGGCAGTAATAACAGCAGTTATACGCCTGGGCATTGAGTCAGAGATTGGATTGCATGTACAGGTACAGGTACAGATGCCCCATGCAGCTTCAACACGATGCCACAGTTCATCAACCGTAGTGACTGGCTTTTGGTGACGAGCCAGTCCCTCGGCAACCATTGACCAGACGTTTTCTATTGGTAAAAGATCAGGAGAACGTGCTGGCCAGGGCAACAGCCGAACATGTTCCGTATCAAAGAAAGTCCGTACAATACCGGCAACATGCGGTCGGGCATTATCCTGCTGAAAAGTAGGGTTTCGCAGGGCTTGAATAAAGGGTAGAGCCACGGGTCGTAACACACCAGAAATGTAACGTGCACTGTTCAAAGCACCGTCAATGCGAACAAGAGGTGACCGAGACGTGTATCCAATGGCACCTCATACCATCACGCCAGGTGATGGGCCAGTATGACGATGACGAATGCACGCTGTTAGTGTGCGTTCACCACGATGCCGCCAAACATTGATGTGCGACCACCATGATGCGGTACACGGAACCTGGATTCATCTGAAAAGATGACGTCTCGCCATTCGTGCGCCCAGGTTCGTCGTTAATCACACCATTGAATGCGCTCTTGTCTATGAAGCAACATCAAAGGAAGCCGCAGCCATGGTCTCGGACAGCCACGGACCATGGCCGAGTCCATGCTGCTGCAAACATCGCCGAACTGTTCGTGCAGACACTTTTTGTCTTCCAAACGACCCCGTTTGTTGACTCACGGCTCGTGACGTGGTTGCACGATCCATTACGGCCATGCGGATAATATGCCTGTCTTCTCGGCTGCTAGTGATAGATGGCCGTTGAGATCCCGCATGGCGTTCCGTATTACCGTCCTGAACCCATCGATTCCATATTCTGCTAACTGTCATTGGATCTCGACCGACGCGAGCAACAATACTGCGATAAGATAAACCGCAATCTCGGTACGCTACAATTCGACCTTTAAGTCATTCAAAACGGTTCTTAAAAATTGGAGAAAATTTGTATAAAGGATTCAAGGCTCGAAACTTCAAATGTTTCCCAGCAAGTCTATATGCAATATGATGAGAGAATAATATGTATCAGTACTGGTTATATAGATATGTAAAGAATCTTGATGTATCCCATTCGCTGCTTTGATTTTCCTTCAGTTGTTTCTTAAATGTAGATATTGAGGTGATGTAATTAATCAATGATTCTTTCTGGCTTTGGCATCTTGTTTCATGAGAAAATGCTTTGGTCCGTTTAAAGACAAGAAAATTCTCCACAATTGAACATCAAAAGGCACCTTATAGCTTTCTTTTATATGCTAAACTTTATGAGTAATTAAGTGACTAAATTCAAAGTTTATTTTTTGGTTTTAATGAATATTTTTGGAATAGCTATATCTGCAGCACAAATGATTTTGTGACTTCCCAAACAGCTTGCATCTTCAGTCAACAGTATCTTCAGTCATGACCATTATTTTATTAATAGCTAATTTTGTGAATAAATTCCAGCTTGCCCAACTGTAGCTATATCTAGGAATCTTAGTACCATTCTATTAAATTCACTGTGGTGCATGAAAAGAGGAAAATGATCGCTGTTATGAAGATCATTTCTTAAACCCAATGATGGCAGAATTCAAGGAGAACAGATGGCCAAGTTGATATAATGAAACGTTTTTGTAATTTGATGGAAATATGTTGTTCATTAGTATTCAACAAAAAGAGACAATTTTCAGTAAGGTTCTCCTGGTTTTTGTGTTAATGCTTTCGCACAGATTGTGACCATTAAATTTGCCAATCAGTAAAAAGGTGTAGCTAACAGATCGACTAAATCGTTTAAATCTTCCGGTAAGATATTGTCATCTAGTGGTTATGAGAAGACATGTATTCGCATAGCCACTACTTGAAGGTTGGTATTTAACCAATGTACAGCAGAAGGGTATCTCCATGATGAAAATAAGCACTCTTCCAGAAGTTGGTGTTTTCATTACCATCTTTACTGTAACAGTTATATCCTTGTATCTGTTTAGAGTTCATAGGTTTCAGGAAGATTTCTTGAAGACAGGATAGAGAAGATAATGTATTTGACATCCTCAAATTGAGAACGATTACCACTACAATTCCAAGAGATATAAAGTAGCTATTCTTTAATTTGTAAACCACATTTTATGGAATTCAGCGCCTTAATTTTAGGCAGGGTCTCACTGAAGATTATGACTTCATTCGAAGGATGCAATGAAATTGTATCTGACTGAAGATAAAGGAAAGATTTTCTGCTCGTCAAAGAAGACTTTTAAGGGGCTTCTTTAGCATTTTTTAATTTAAGGGCTTTAAAAGCTTTTGACTTCGCACAAGACAATTTATGTTTTCTGCAAGATGAAACTGTCAGATTTTCCATAAATTACAGAAAATTTAATTGGAGGAAGAGTTACATTTTCTGTTTGGGTTGCAACAGTTAACCTGACCTTTTTCATTAAACTAGCATAATTGATTCCAACAGAGGAATTTCCAGCTGTTACGATATGTCTGGTCTCTTAATAAGAAATTAATATTTTCACAGTTGTTATCTCTTTCTAAAATCCATCTTGAGCATAAGCAAGAGTAAGATGGCTGGCTACCTTTACAATCTACTCATTTTTCTTTCACCAGACTTCCATGCTCTTTCTTTTAACAGAACTTCCATGCTCAGCTTCAGCACAACATAAAAAGAAAAAACTTATAATATTTTCTCTGCAAGACGTTTTGGTATGCCCAAATCTGGCATTGGAGGCATCGTAATGGGTTGAGAGTGTATGGACGCTCAGATAGGAAACATGTGCAACCTTGATAGTTTAAGGTAATTTGAGTACAAAAAATGAAAGGATTAAGTGCTTAGTGTTTGATGCTGATAAATTTATCATCCCTATTGATCCTAATTCGCTTGACATTGCATACCTTTTGATTCTGTAGATTTTGGACTGTTTCTTCTTCTGGAACATTGAATAGCTGAGATAACACTAAGAGAAATTTAGGCGACCATGGGGTATGAAAACAATGCGCAAATTGACTATTTTGTGCATGTCTTCAATGCATACGCTTTGACTAATAGATGTTTCAATGAGTAGATCACGGGAACGTAGTTCTCCGAAGGATTTAACTGCAGCAAGATAACCAGATATACCTTTCCCAATAAGGATTCAAAAAAGAAACCTTATTTTAATATTCATTCAAAAAAGGAGCCTTATTTTAATATTAAAATGAAAAATTTAGCATCTGCAAAATCAATGTGTTGCTCACGAGGGAGGGAGAACAAAAAAGATACTTCCATAGGAAACTGATATTTGAAGTCTGATGGCACTATTCACAATGGATCCATGCAGATAACAATACTAATCAGTTATATGCTTTCAATAAAAAACTGATGTGTAGTACACCCTTAGCGAGTTGCTCAGTTATATCCTCAATACAGTTTAATATGCTATTTAGCCCATTCAAATAACCGGAGTGTACGTGTTAAGCCATTAATGCACGATTGCTTGACCCATTTGAGCCTATTGATGTGATGAGGACCACTACATACCCCCAGTTTTACCCGAAGCTTAGGACAAAGAAAGGTGTTGGTGTATGGGTATCCCATTTAACAAGATCTGCCTTTCCATGACATGGGTTTCCACGTATGCCAAACACGCGAGTGATATTTTCAGGAAGAGAAACTATTCCCAACAAGATGGCAATAGCAACTCAAGGAGGAGAGCTCTCAACCTCCCGTGAAGCTACCACAATAAGGGAAAGGAGAAACGGTTGGTTGGGTTTTGTGGCACAAGATCCAAAAAGGACTAAGGAGGAGAAAAGGATAGAAGAGATGAAAAGGAAGACAAAAGTTAATCGTGGTATCTGGGAATTGTGACATTCGTCTTTACTTAAAGACCATGAGAGCTACTTACTGGTGAAGAGATGCCTCGCTTGCTATGGAAAGTATAAAGAGAATAGGCAGGAGAATAAAGAGAATAAAGATCCCCAAGTACTTCAAGATTGGTACACTTGAAGAATGCGAGACCCATAAAGGGTTAAGGCTAATTCTAACTCAATCTAAAATTGCTTATATTGCGATACACACCGTTTTATTACTCTGCTCACCCTAAGAATAGAGGCATGCAATTCCCTGCCACTTGTTAAATGAGATAGCTTAGAATTGCAAGGTGCGGGAGTCTGAAGAAAAACGTACAACTTAAGATCTTTCTCTACGTTTGTTTATATGTATTATAATTTCATAAAATTTTATGACTTATTAAAATATAGACATCTTGCAATGCAAGTATTTTAGCTAATTTGTTCTTACGTTAATCAAAATGCAGTTCAATGTGAAGAGTTCCAACTGACATTTTATAACGTTGTAATGACAACCAATCTTCAATCATTTCACACCTCATTTAGATTGCATGTAGTGTAACTGCACAAGACTTCAATTACAGTGCAAAATAGGTTTTCAACAAATCAATTAAAATTGTCAACGTTTTAAAATTAGCAATTTTATCGAATTCTTTAAAAATAATTAGAAACCCAGTTTAAAGGTAAAACAAAGAAGTTTGTGGCTAAAAATAATTTAGTTTTTAATTTTCTTGATAGTTATTCAACTATTTCGGAAAAAATTCTAAAATTTGAAGATTATATTAACATTGCTTAAAGATCGAATAAAGATTGAGATGTTACTTATTCCTATAATTTATATTGTCGAAATCAAATGTAGAGTTTAAAGATGAACCAATTGAGTTGTATTTATCAGTAAATTAAAAATTTGATCTCATATTACAAGAATTATGAATTTTGTATTACAGAAAAATAGAAATTTAATTTATGATATTAAAAATTCATCTTTGATGCATAAAAACTATTTCAGAGTTGCTATTTTTTTAATTCTTGCACAAAATCACAAATAAAAATTAAATTTCTACTTGAATCGACTTACCTTTTTGAGTGTCTGTGGCTTCTTTCCGCTTTTTAGCTGAGGCCAGAAATTCCTGCCTTGCTTCAGACATTCTCTTGCGCTCTTCACCTGAATATCAAAATATTAGTACACTTCAGTTTTAACAACATTTTACATTAACTCTTGTGTGTTTCAGGAATTACACAAGATCAGAATTATATAAAATATTTTCAGGTGAATGATTACCATACAAGACTTTATTACATTATATTTATGTAGGGATGAAATTATCAACTTTAAAATATTTCCACTTTATCAGATACAACATTAGTTTTAATTGAAATAATTTGTTATTTTCATATTTTTAAATCTAGTTATCCTGACAAACTTTACTAGTCTTAAGCAATGTTCACCATTTAATAATCACAAACAGATATCACACTTTTTTAATTTAAAGGTGTAAATATTGATTTTAAAATATTTTCTAAACTTAAAAGAAATATTTGATCAAGTAAAATATAATTTAGTAATCAAAAACTTTTGAATTAATGTACCAACATATTTTTCTAGCATTTTAAGTCTTACATCTTTGACAGATCAATTTTTGAACAATGTTGTCAAAAGTATAACGAACGGGAAAAATTTGCACTGAATGTTAAGGAAATTCCACCAAAAGTTAAGGTTGGTTGGGTTTTATGGGCAAGGTCCAAAAAGGACAAGCTGAGCCAAAAATTTAATATTGCAGAAAAATTTATTTTAGAGAGAACACAAACTCAACAAAATTTAAAATACAAAAATAAATGCAAATATTTTAAAATCTGAAAAATATAAATAAATGAGAATATAAAATTCATAAAAGGTAAATGAACTGAAGGAAACCAATTTCCCTTAGAAAGGCAAAAAGGTTTCCGTAGGGTGACTCCCCCACTAAATCAAACATAGTTAAAGGTCAGTAGCAAAAAATTTTAAAGGGTAAAAGTAAAAACAAGACATGAAATTAAAATACGAGAAACAGTATATGGTTCACTCGTTTCACACTCGGGATCCAAAAGTTAAGGAAATGTTTTTCGAAGTTCATAAAAGAAAATGACGTTAACAATAAAATTTATATAAAACGAACTTTTGTAAATGTCGGAAAAAACGCTTGCTCTCACTTTTTCAATTTATAAGATCAGGTATATATGATTTAGAGAAAATATGCAATCATGCTATAATAATTACACATGTAACTGTTAGTTAATTCATTGACAATCGTCACTGGGTTCCCGCCATGTCAGATGATTCATTTAAGAGATGTTCAGTTGGATGCATACCAATCGGGATGTTAAAGGCTGATGCCGCTGGCACCTTATTGTCTCTCTGTGGTCCATTGACTCTGGAATAAATATCAAACCAAAGATTCTGCCTCCAGAAGAAGTGTTCCAAGCCAACCACAAGCAACAACTGAAGGAAACTGTTTTATAGTACTTTTGGACCGAAGAATTGTTTTGCCACTTGTGAAAGACCACTATAGCTTAAGATCCACTAACACATTAAAAATTAGTGTTTATCACATTTTTTTATGCAGGGTGATCTGTTGTATCCTCTCATCAGACGATAGAGAAGGTCCCATTTATCTTGGGCAAGAGAAAGTTTCCTATAGACAATGATTGTGTTTTTTATTTTTACAAACCAGTCCAGATTCATAAGAAAAAGCGAGTCATAACGTGTGCTGATCTGGAGGAAACAAAGCAGCAGATCCAAAAACACCATACACTGGAAACACCAAACACCATACACTTCAACACACCAACCACTGTGTTGAAATAAGAATGACTAGAAATAGCACTCGATGGTTACAATAACCACTATGTTCCAGGGAGGAACTGATTAAAGTGAGATATCAGGACGAGTTTCTTGATCATATGTCCACCCATATGCCGCTGCAATTGGCAATACTTTTAATTTTGGTAATAAGTATATCTTTATGTCGTTGGTGCGAACAAAACTCGTATCTTGATATCTAGACCACAATTTCATAGAGTGTTTTTGATACTATCTGCACAGACAAGATTCAGTTTTAATTTCTCTAAGGTCTGCTATAGAGTTGGAAATCAGTTCAGTCTGGTTTTCGCATGCAATTTCCGCAACCGGCAACTAGAGAGCACAGAAAGTCAATGCCGACAGTGTGTTAAATCTACTGTTGGGGATATCCCTTATTAAAACTTTTATTCCATGATCTTTTACCACTTAAAATTATGATTATTTTTTCCAATAATTGTTTTATCCAGAGTGATTGCTTTTCGGTTGTAAACTTACGTTTTTTTAAGTCACATGTTATATACACTATTTTATAATAAATACATACCTTTACTTTGCACATTATCCACATTCGTGTTTTTACATTCATTTACAAGTTACATGCAAAGAATTGATTTTTTTCTTAATAGAAGTTAAAATAATTTTCATTAAAATTTTTATAAAGTAAACACCATTTGATCTTTAAATTATTGGTCACGATATAATTTTGAGGCTTATTACTTTTATGTTCAAAAAATTTAAATGCAATTTTGCAAATTACTGCATATTGGATCCAAATCACCAAAGTTTAAAAAATTATAATTTTCTAAATTCCCATACACAGTTGCATGATATAAGAAATTGTTTTATCATACAGATTATGTTAAGTGATATTAAGTTATACAGATTACGTTATTTTCACTGATTTTATAGCGGAGTTTTTCAACAGTTCTCAAGGATCTTGACTTACACTACAAGTTCATATAGGACAAAGAAAGTTTAAATATTTTCTGTTAAAACTGTTCAGTTAATGTGCTTAGGAAATTAACAAGCATAACACTGTTTCTTGAAACTATCTCTTGCAATGCAATTGAAAAGGTTCCGTAAACTCCTTCATAAAAGAATTCATTACTTGAAATTATGTTATTACAGAATTTGAAACTGCGCAGTTATATCCAAATTTGCCTCATTAATTAGAACGAATAGCTTTCTCATAAACCTAAAACAAAAACGGTCAACAGATCACCAAGGAAAAGGTCAATATGGTCAACAGAAAATACCATTGTTATATTCAGAAAAATAATCTTGAATCGAAGGACCAATTCTATATCAAAGTAATTGAGCCTTTTTACAGAAATAAAAATTGATTAATCTGTGATCAAAGAAAAATTCTCTCCTTTATTTTTGCTATGGTCAAAGTCTCCATTTACTATCTAAGAGTTTGGTCTAATGAATTTCATCAATGGCTGATTTTATTATCGTGTAAGGTACCAAATAACTAAAACACCTCCTCGAAAATAGTAAGCCTCCTTGTCTTAGGCATCCATTTATATATAAGTTAAGATAGTATATTAAGTTCGAAACTAACTTTCATCTTACCACTTAGCTATGTTCCTTTGTAAAATTAAAGAGAAACTAGTTTATCCAGTCTTAGTTCTAATGCCATATTGATTAATATATATTTATCGAATGCGTTAAAGAGAAGTAAATTTGCTAATAATTCAGTGCAACTTTTACATGGATTTTAATCCTTGAAATATTAACAACGATAAATCCTAATTCAATGACAAGCAAAATAAAACAATTCTAAATCCTAATTCAATAGGATAATAAATCTGTGATAGGCTATTTTTCTTGAAATCAACTGTGACTTTATATGTTGTATGATTTTGACTCAATCTGCCTCTTGAAATCTGAACATAATTTTCACAACTTTCAGTTTGTTAATTAAAAAAACTTTTTAAAATAGAAACTCAGAAAACTGCTGAAATTTTTTTAAAGTTTTCAATATTAAACAATGATTTCTAAGTGATTTTAAATCTTTCAATTGTTTTTGATTATAAGTTTCTTCTATAATTATAATAAATGTTTGTAAAACATTTATCAAATTTTATATCATTCAGAAATTCTTTCAATATTAATACACACAAAACAATTAAGAGGTTAAAAACATCAGTTTAATTTTTCAGTACTTATTAAAAATTAAAGTGAAAAAAAGGCTTATAATGCAAGACTTACTGGGGATACTGGGGTATATCCGGCGAAGACTGAATTTGGCTTTTCTTACCAATTTTTGCTCTGAAAAGGAAAATACGAAGTTTTTATTCAAGAAAATTTTACTTTTTGCTTTTGGTTTTTGAAAATAATTCCTTACTTGTTAGGGATGCAAAATTTTTATTAAAAAATTTCAATAAATGTAATTTTAAAATTCTGATTATGCTTAAAAGCATTAAATTAATAAATATTCCTAATAACTCCTAATCAAAAGACGACATCTTACAAGAAATTAAAATACTTTAATTAAGAATTGCTTAATGAAGAATGTATTACTGAACTGATATTTTATTTCATTAAACACATTTCAAATTATAGTCTATGTCATCTATTTTTTGAATTTATCGAAACTTTCTCTATACAAAGAGATACTCTTTCAGAAAAACAAGAGAAATGAATATTTGTATGGACTTACTAGTCATTAAACCTATTCATCGTTTTATTTAAAAAGTGAATTTTAATTTCTTATTAAAATTATTCAAAGCAATTGTAACAAGATCAAAATCTAGTTTATAAAGAGATTTTGATGAATTGTAGGTCGCCACACCCAAGATTAGTGCTCAACTAAACTGTAGATATGAAATACGGGTCACTAACTATTGATCTGTCATTTATCATTTCTTTTGAGGGGATTTTCTGCAAAATTTTATACATAAATTTATATCTTTGCATAAAATATTTAATAGTTTAAAATGTTCAATCGTAATTTCAGTATTGTCTTTTCCTATATTTTACAAATAATTTGATATTTATCATTTGTTTTTAAACTAAAAACTAGAAGGAAAGTATTGATGAAAATATTTATGAAATGTGTTGCTAATTCTGTAAAGTATGCTAAGAAACTTCGAAGACATATAATGGAAATCTTCATGAATTGAAAATGCTTTAGTTAATATTGACAATGTACTTTGCAAATTATTTTTTTTCGCTGAAATTTTAATAGTCATTTTATTTGCATTTATTTGATGAAAAAAACACTTTAAAGCTTTTAATTTTCAACATAAATTCTGTTCAAACTCAAAGTCTGGAATTTTATAAAAACATTCTTTGTACTAAATCAAGACTTGATAATATAGTTTAATCTTACAATTGTTTACAAATATTTATAACTACAATTGGAATATATAAATTGTGTCATTTGCTGGAATTTTAAAATATACTAATGAAAATTTCTAATTAGAAGAAAATTTAGAAAAAATTAAAAATTTATATAGAATTAGATTTGTAAAAATATCACTTAAACAATTAACTATTAATACTTTTCTTAAATATGTAAAAGAAATCTTTCAATAAATTCAAGCAATTATATTTACAAAAATGTCTAAAAATGAAATTTTGCTTTAGTTTGATTTATAAAAGTATTGAATAAATTATCTGTCTCTTGAATTATGAAACTACGTATTTAAGTAAATTATGCATGACAATAGAGTATTAAAAATTATTCTCTACTTTTAGACCAGGAAAAAAATTTCATGTTCTATGAATATTTCAGTTTGACAAAATTTTACAAATATGACAAAATATACAAATATGCAGTTTTGAATTGCATACATTGATCAAAAATGATCATGAATTATGCAGATTACTCTACAATTTCTCCTTCATATATAATAAAAATTATAATGGATATACTAAAAAAATTCTGTGAATAATAAGTAACAGTTTCTGTTCATTTGTAACTTCAAAATTTTTGCGTAGAGTAAAAGAAAATCCTTTAAAAATGTGAGTAAATTTATAAATTTTCCAAGAAATATTTTCTTAATTTTTTTTATTTACTATACATAATTTCTAAAACCATAATTCTTTATATATTTAACTTACTCTTTGGGGGCACTTTCTCCTCCTTTTCTTCATCTAGACAAACAAAAACAGTAAAATAAAATTTAATATCAAGAGAACTTTAATAAATTTTAAAAAATATATACTATTACAACTATTTTGATAAAACTATAGGGATCCAGTAAACTTTACAAAGATAAATTTCGATTTGTTTCAATGATGTATAATTTTCGATCAAGTCTGTTCCAATAAAATATTTGTCTCAGCTGTAGTCTTCAACTTGCTTTCTCTTGTGTTGTTTTGAGTAAGAAAAACAGCATTCCATAATTTGTAGCTATGTTCAACTAACAGAAATTTTTCTGGGCGAATAATACAAAATCAATACTGCTATTATTGTGATATCGTAAAGTAACACAGTATGAATAAAATAGAATAAGTTGCACAGAAAAAAACATTTATTTTTGGATTTCCTCATCGGGATGTGAACTAGAACACAACAGCAAATAAAAACACTTATCTCTTTATACTGATCATGCCTTGTCTTTCACCTTGGATTAGCATGTTTGTTAATTTAATTTCCTTCCACAGTAGCTTATACTTTAAAATCTGATGCATAACTGATATGCTTTTGCTACCCCATGAGGATATAAGAATTATTTAATATTAATATAATTAAAATAATTTCAGAATAAAACAGTTGAGGTCAAGACAAAACGCGAAATGACGATAGCCAATAGCAACTGTAATATCTTACCAAGAAACTGAATCCATTCTGTAACATAATTTAGCCAAACTGATTATAACTGAAATAATTCAGCTCAATTTTGGTACAATCTTATTTCATTAATCATAAACTATGTTTCTTTCAAAACTATATTAGTTTATTCTATTTAAAAGTTTTGAAATCTTTGTCTCATGTAAAACAATTATTTGCATAAGAAATTTCATAATTCAAATCAAAGATTAGTCAACAAGGCTACTTTCACTCATCGACGCGGATAAGATCTAAATTCCAAAATTGAGTTTTCCACAATTAAAAACGTGAAATTTGATATTTTTATAACACTATTATTATTTTACTAATTTTTATAAGAACAAATTTAATAAATATATTAAAATTAATATTAAATTAGTAAAAATATTGCAAAACGGAATCATATAATGGAGCAAATTAATACTAGTATCAATTTTTTCACAAGACTGAATTGGTCTTCCTTTTAAAAACTAGTTATCTTCCACTTCATACAAAAAATAAAAGAGAATTATTTTAATTCACAACATAATTTTAAATATGCTAGAAAAATGAACATACAATAAGACTTATAAAGTGTACATTTGTTGTCGTGTGCCAGCCAGGCCGGCAATATGGGGTGGGCTGGTTCACTTTTCCAACTAAACCATATTTGGTGTGGAGTCCGACTTCCTCAGTACACACATGCCATAAGTACCCGTTTATAGGGTAGGCAACCATTCACACACAAAGAAAGGACAAAGACAAGAAAGAGAGAAAGTACATCCATGTCCGAGCCAGGATTCGAACCCAGGTCCCACCCATCTGTAGTCAGATACGCTAACCACTAGACAGGTTGGACGCAAAGTGTACATTTATTACATCTTTTAAATATGCTAAGCACATTCACATTTTTATAAATTATCCAATTCTTAGTCAATATAAATGTAACTTAATAGATATATTGCAAAACATTTGTATAATCCCTCGGTTCTTTCTATTGCAATGTTCCAATTGTTGCGAGTACAGGTCTGCAATTTGGTCAGGGAGTGTTAGCTCATAGTGACCATTTGACACCTAGTCTACACTGATAAAAAACGGAAGCAAACAGAAAAAATCACCTATTTAACACTAAACATAGCAGGGAATTTTTTTTATTCTGAAAAAATAATGGGAAAATGGGTCAAATGACCCCTTTCGGTAGTTCTAGTGTTAAATAGCTGTAAAAGGAACACTAAAAATTAGTGAATTTTACTGTAAAATTCAGAGAGAAAATCGCATGTCTCTGGGCATGCGCTTTAGGCCAATCGAAACTACCGGCGAAGCTTTGCGACACTGGGCGAAAGACCGGAGAAGGAATGCCGTCAGAAAACTTAAAATAGGCATTCCGAGAGAAACTTTGTATTCAAAAAAGTTATCTGGTTTTTTTACAACCCTTGGCTCTTGCATATTTTATTTATGTATACATCTCCTGGTAACAATGTCTTGATTAAATTTTCTTACGATGTGGAGGAAATTTAATAAATCAATATAGGTTTAATTTTAAATAATCCATTTTTTAAAAAAAATTATTTAGATAGTTTATTAATTTCTTGAATTATGTACATCAAAGGTGTATTTAAATTCATGGGATTCGTATTACAGAAATACATAACAGAATATTTAAAATTTTTAATATAACTTTTTTGCTTTGAACACATTTTAAGAGGAAAAGTAGTGAACAGTAGTACATAATATATGCATAATTATTTAATATACATATTTATAGAGTTATAAAACTTTATTGATAAGAATAAAATATATTCTTATTTCATGTGAAGGTTTATTTATATAACCATGAATGTTTCACATTTTATAGAATAAACTAAAAAAAAATCAATAAAGAGAAATTGTAAAAATAATTATATTTGTGTAATAAAAATAAATTTAATAATTAAACTTTTAAACAGTTAGGAATGCATTACAATTTTGAGTTATTCCAAGAAACAATTTATATTATAATACTACTTGTAAAATTAAGTTGTATTTTTTTATTCATCAAGTTCGAAGTTTCATTGTTTGAACGAAAGAATGACGTCAAACAACTACGTCATAGTTTCCTCCCA
>JAPDSC010026384.1:0-22410 GCA_026290005.1 Latrodectus geometricus
AAGCAGCTATTTTATGTAAGCAACAAAATTCGCTGGAGAAATTCTATTTGTTACTGAAATCATACATAAAGAATTCTCGAGGAACACACATCGATGTTTTAAATTGAAATTCTTCCCCCCATAAAAGTATTCCATATAGAAAATAATTGTAGCGGACGTAAAAGTAATTGACGTATGTTGATGATGTCCTACACATTCGGCAAAGTAAGCAAAATGCGTTGCCAACAGATGCAAAGAAAATTGAATTTAATTCACGTGCATGATGCAAACGGTTGCCTATAATTAAATTGAGAGTTCTTTATAATTAAATTAGAATTCGAGTTTCCGATGCTATGAGTAAAGACGCTTCACCATTTCGTTAAGACGGAAATATTTTGTTCCTCATCAAATGATAGCGGCCATTTAAAATTTTCGAATAAGTAATTAAGGGAAGAGCGAACTGATTCTCTGTGTGGATAATGTTTTAATTAGCTTTTTGTCAATTTTATACTAATTTAGTACAAATGAATGATTGAATTAGGAAATATTCTTTCTCCTTGGAAAATGTAATTTTTATGGAAAATCTTCCACAAAAATTTAATAAAAAACTTTTCGAGCGATAAATAAAATAAGCAATTGAAAAGTAAATACAAATATTGCAACAAAATGTTAGTATAAAGACTAATGATTCATTGAATTTCATATTAAATGCTTGTTGTAAATGTGTTTTTATCCAGTTGATTTGTTTTTTGTTCTGTTTTTTTTTTATCAATTATTAGAAAGTAAAAGGAGTCTTTTCACAATAGCCAAATTTTCTAAGCATAACCAACTCAAATTTTAAATCACGATCAGATCATAAATTTAGCAAACATCTTCTTCATTATTCTTACAAATCAAATTAGTTGGGAAACAATAAAACGTGTGAAAGTTTAAAGTGAAATGGGCATTTTGGAGTGATGTTCTTCCGTGATATTAAGTTTTCCATGCAAAGAAATATTGTCTTTTAACATTAACTCCGTGGTCCCAAATTAATTAATTTATCAACAAAATTAAAATGATACACCACAACAAGAGTTCAGTTTTTGTTGCTGTATATTTATTAATAATGAAGTGAAATATTATTGTAAATAATATATACAATTTATTGTATATATTATTTACAATAATTACTGAGAATATATAAACTGTAATATATGCCCTCTTGAACTAATTATATATTTTACACGTACTGTAAAATATATAATTAGTTCAAGAGGGCATATTAAACTTTAAGCATCACGTTTTTAGCTAATAATTGCAATTACAAGTGATTATCAAAATAATGGAAAGACCTTATATTTATAAAGAATTTTTATAAGTCTGATATAAAGAACTGTCTTTGGTATGTAATACAGCTTATATTATCTTAAGAATCGATTCATACAAGTTTGAATAATGTTTACAGGAATATTATACCATTCTTCATGAAGATATTGTGAAATTCTGGGATATTTCGGTGGAGAATATAGGTTCCAACCATCTCTTAAATAGACCATAAAAGCTCAATTGTATTGAGATTGGGTGACTGTGCGGTTCAAAGTTTTTTTTTTTTTTTTTTTTTTTTTTTTAATTTCCAATGGCCAAGGTTACAAAAGACCTCTTCACCACAAGGCAGGAAAAACAATAAAAGGAAGTAAGTAAACAAAAACAAAGTGGGGCGAAAAATCTATGAACCCAATAAATCCTTAGCACGCCAGTGATGGTCACACGTAAAGAGGACCAAGCAGCAGAGTATGTGGTCAGCCTCCATGTCATCTCGAAGATCACAAAGCATGCAGAAAGGGGCCTGAACAACATGGATTCGATGAAGATGTTTTAGGAGGCAGTCATGTACAGTAGCCAGACGAAACTCAGTAACTGCTTTACGTTTTGGCGACATGGGAAGACCCCAAATTTATTCAACCAGATCTTATTATAATTTCTCTCAGCAAATTGATGTTGGACAAGGTTATTCATCTTTTTCTTGATGATATGCTTGGCACTGGTAATAGGGAGTGCTCAGACAGACCCTTAAATAGTTAACGTTCAAAGTAAATTTTTAGCTTCATCCGCTTTTCATCAAACAATGATTGGACAAGTCACACAGCATAGATGATTGCATGGATTCAGGAAAATTCTAACTTCTGCAGGAAACAAAGTTTGCATCATAGGATGGAGCTGGTCGGCTTAAATTTCTTTATACTTCTGACAAGGGATCTTTCTTTCAAAGTTATGATTGGTCCAGCAGGATACCCCATAGCATGACTATCCATATAGATTCACTTCCACGCTTAACAGTTGGAAGGAGACAACCTTAATTATGCTCTTATGCATATGTCCTCCAAACGTGCATTCGTGCTGTTGTAGGGAAATGGGAAAAATCATTCATCAGACTGTATTAATTTCTTCCACTTATAAATCGAACCACAACATGACTATCGATATAGATTCACTTCCATATCGATAGTCATGCTGTGGTTATCGATAGTCATCGTCGTCTACAGTGTGACACTACTGTAGGCGACGTTTAGGATACAGGTGTGGCAAGTGGCATGGGAAATTCTGCATTACTGTAAATGTTCTATTTATGAAGGTGTGCCTTTTATGATATAATTGTTGATAATGGAAAAAACCCAGAGTTTGATTAAGCTCTATAGTCACTTTTGTTCGCCTTTCAAAAATTACAACTCATTTCAATATCCATTAATCTTCTTCAATGAGCTTCTCTTTCCGTCACTATTTTGCTTTGCTGACCACGCAATGTGTATGCTCTTATAATTTCTTAAATTTAGACACCGTAATGCCAAAAAATTGAGATATTTTAGTCAACTTGCTGCTATAATTTGGTCTCTGAAAATCAGAGAAGTCCGACATTAAAAAACGTTAAATATTTGGAAAAAAAACATGATTTACAGAACTTTAGTAGAGCTACCACATACTAATAGAACATAGATATTTCTATTTATAAAAAACTGTCAACTATTATTATATTTTGATGCTTATGAAACACATTTTAAAAAAGTCAGCTTATTCTCAAGTGTTTCCATTATTTAAATAACCACCTGTACATCCAACAAATGTTGCAGATGATAATAGATCAAATGAAGTGTAATTTGTATCAGATAGACATTAAATCCTTTACGTGATTATCTAAGATTACTACCAAATTTAATGCATATTTTTGGATAAATATTACATTTCTGCACATTTAATTTATAAATGTGTTCTTATCGATTTTATTCAAATCTAAAATGTAGATTTGTTTTGTGTCTATTCTCAATAAGGAGTCCTGACAGTATACCTATAAATGATTCATAATTTTTTTTCTAAATCACCAAAAGTTAAAGTAGTTGTTTTTTTTATCTTAATTAAATAAAAACACGTTTAATACCACAAAGGAAAAATGGAACATAATATTATTTATCTCGGTGGCAAAATTGAAATCTTGTGCGAATATATTGAATAAATTTTAAGGAACATTAGGATTGATTTCTTCATTCTGCTTAGTTATTGAAATTTACAGATCTTCCATTAATTGAGAATTATCTCCAAAAATACGTTTTAAGAATGTAAGGAATTTGAAGAATTTCGGTGAATTTGGAATGAATGTGAAATGGAAAGGTCAGCGAGATGTTTAAATAAAATAATTTTGGGATTTCAAGATTTTTCTTGGATTATATGCCATTGTAAATATGCTTATGTTTTGCACTCTATTTATGATTTCATGTAAGTTAAATTACTAATGATTTTAATAATTTTATCAATCAACTTTATTACAAAAATATATTTAAAGCTAAATATTGATGCTGAATCAATCACGAAAACTATTGGCAATAAAAATGCAGTTTCTGCTTCCAATGTTTTCCAAAAGAAACTACGTAAAAAGGATTCCTTGACTACATGTTTCATACTGTAACAAAGGAGAAGTTAATAGGTGCTTATTTATTATGCAATTTAAGCGTAAAAATAAAAATAAAATAAAATAATAAACAAATAGAAGATTTTAAAGCATTGAAAAAAAATGTAAAATATTCACTAAGTTTGGAATACAGGACCTTTTATATAATACACACACATTACATATATTTTTCTAAAAACCTTTTTTGCATTGGTAAATACGTCAACCAAGCAAATAGCCTAAGGATTGTGAATCAGAAAAAATATATTTTGTGTAATTCAAAATTAAATTAAGAAAACAAATGCTTTCTTTTTCATAAAGATGTATCTATTTATTGTTACACAAACGTGGTGGGTTGAATAACACTTTTTTCGTTATATTTTTACTAACAATGTCTCTTTAAAATAGAATATACTTTCTTTTGAATAATTCTTTTTAAAGTAAGATTTTTGAAGGAGAAATCTTTAGTGAATGGAAAGACCTAAATAAGTAAATATTTAGATATTTCTCTACTGTGATTTAATATCACAACAATTCAGAGTATTTACACATCCTTATATTTTCATAATATGACTGTAATATAATATAGACTATAATATAATATAGAATATAATATAATGAATATAATATTAAAGGATGAATACTGGGGTGAGTATTTGCAATTTATTTCATTCCTTCTCTCCAGACAGGTAAATATAGTCTATTATCCCTTAAAAGTCTTCAAGAAAGGCAGCACAATTGTGAATATCAAAACATTGTGCCTTACATCTATTCGCCTACGCACTAAAAGATACAAAATTTTGAAGACTGTATAAAGTGAATAAAACCAAACTAAAAACTTGTCATCTTCAGTTTACTTTAAAAATCACTTTTTAACCATATCTTGAAAATCATAACTAATTCGGTATTATTACAACAAATAATGAAATGATTATTCACTACTGGCATTATATTGTAGCTATTAAGACTGACATCACTACAATCCAAAAAACGACATATTTTCATAATTGGTCTACAAATATCTGAAATACAAATAACTGTGTCTTAGTTAAAATAATTGCTTTCATAGTATAAACATGTAAATACTTACTTTAAATTGATTTTTATATACTTCAGAATATGCATTAAATGAAATTATTTTAAATTATCTTTTTCTCAAGTGTGACTGTAATGATTCTATTTTAACGTTTATTTCCTTTTGTATACCACCTAGAGTACCTTGTATTTTTTACGATGTCTATTAAAGTATTTTTTATAATAATTACAGTTTATAATTCAATTTAATCCTTTTGTTATTGTTAAAGTTTTTAGCTATGATGTAAAAATATTTCTGGAAGTATAATGAAATTTAAAAATAAAATAATTTAGAACCATTGTAAAATATTTTAATCATGTATACTTTTGCTGTGAATTAGTGAGTTATGATTTCAGAGTTTCAATGATATCCCATCTCCACGTTAATAATTTTATAAACAAATTAAACTTTATTAAGATGTTTGTCATATTTTCTCTTTTGTAAGAAAATAAACGTTTTGATCAAAACTCTTACTTGCAATTCATTTTTGGCTTCAGAATTCTTTAGCCAGGACTTTCCCTGTCCTTGTGGATCTATTAGTAACGGGTATCTCAAAGCATTGCTCACGAGAATACCGTTCTGAGAAGAGAGTTCATCGCTCGGCAGTCCACACAAATTCCACTGTGAGATCTGAGAAAAAGTAACAGTTATTTAATAATAGGTTAAAAGTATTAAATACAAGATTAATTGATTTAAGAATAGCATTCATGGAATAATTTCATTGTGGATCCATTACTTACAGTGGAAGCGCTAACCAACATGTCCATAGTGTTTATATTTTGACTAGCGGGTATTTTTCGTTTCAGAATCTCAGCATGCCAGGTATTCATTAATGACTGTCTATAATCTTGGTTGAAAGGTCCGGCATAGGAGAGGAATCCTGTCGCCACCAGTACGTCGCCAACAAGTCTAAAAATGAATATTCAACAGACATAAAAAATCTCTATTAAAATTTTAGGTACTTCTCTGTCATAGTAGCCTTGGCGAATTTGAAATAGTTTTGGCATTATTTCAGTTTTAAACTGCGTTAACTAGTGCCAAATATTACCAGATGAAATGTTTACAAATCAATTGAAGAAAGAAAAAGTTCTTTTAGCATCAGGATAAACATCCATATTTCTAGAAGCTCGTTATAACGGACTTGGTAACATTTGATATGTATTTAGCCTAATAATATATTTTAAAATATAGGTAAAAATTTACTGTAAGGACACCCTTGGCGACTTTTTCAAAAAGTCGCCAAAAATCTCGACATTTTGCACAAGCGATGTCTAAAAATAAACAGAATATTAAAAAATATTGCCTGATTGGTCGTAGTCCCTCATCTGCAATCGGTCGGAATTGGTTGGGCTACCAGAAAATGTTATTTATCGCCAAATGTAGAAAAATCGTGCCCATGATGACCGTACTGTAAATCTCTGCCAAAATATGTTATTTGACACTATTAATAAAATATTTTAAAAACAGTAAAATGGGAATGGATAATTTTTTCCATTGGTATATTTTCTATATTTTCTAAAATCATAGTAATAACTTTGATGGACCTGAAATAGATTCAGAGCCATATTGTATAAAGGTTTATAGGTGAATGCTACCAACAATAGTACTCTGCAAATCGCAAAAAAGGAAAGATTATTTTTCAATCAAAGCACTTTTTCTGTATTTTGCTAAAAATGCTCTAATAGAGAAGTACCAAACTTTTACACTTTTTTTGATAAAATGGTAATTTCAAAACCTCTTAATCTGTTCTTTTAGTTGTTTGCTTTCATTGGTCCAACGTTTGTACTCTCCTCCCAATTCTGTAATAAGCATGGAAGCTCTAGACATTTTTCTTCTGCAAACAGCTGCTTCATCAGCCAATTTCTGCAATGATGGTGAGAATAATTAAATAGACTTTTAATGGTCAAAAATCAAAATCAGAGAAATTGGCGAAGACAATAGGAAAGAATGAAAAAATTCAATAGTACTCTCTACTAGTTTGCAGGATATAGCAAAAAAAAATCTTTGTAGTTTTAAGAAGTTTTATAGCAAATATTATAATTGTTGAATCAAAATTTTCAAATCTGCCCACTGGGTAACGCTAAATGAGTAGCCGTTTCCAGCCTTGTTGTGGACAACGGGTCATCATCTAGTGCCACACCATTGAAATATATATATATAACCTTAAGGATTTGCATTTCCCAGAACTGTGTTATAGGAACTATTAATTTATGTGTCTAATAATATATAATCATTAATGCTATGTTTCATATTAAAAGCTTACATAAATCTTTCAAATGTGTTTTACAGCAAAACTCTAAATATTTTAATACAACAATATAATGTACTTTCTATTTTATTATTTGAGTACCTCTTTGTTGGCTATAGCATTCTCATACTGGATTTTCACTTCTTTCAGGTCATTCTCTTTGTCCTCTAGCTGCTGTTCAACAGCTTTCAGTTCTTTCATGGCTACGGCAAGACGGGCTTCTTGTACCGCCAGGTTGTGCTGATGATGTCAATACATTAAAAAAATCTGAATACAGCACTATATATATATTTCTATAATATTTCACATTTTCTATAAAAGAAAAATAAGACCAAGTAAAGAAATTTTATTATTAAATTGATTTTAAATCGCAGCTTGTAAAACATTAAGTTTAAGGTTTATATAAACAAAACTCTTCAGTATCCAGATAGATTGAGGAGGCAAGATGTCTTTCTTGTGTGATGTCTTTCTTGTGTATGGAAATTAGCTGGTTCGATACCCGACTTAGAGGAAAACCATCGGACTGACAGGATCTATACGCGTTTTGAGGATTCATTGGCACTGTTTTCTTGTGGCTGTTTGAAGGTAAGTTCGGTCTATCTGATATTCACCAGGTCATGTGATCATGATTCGATCATCTTTCTCATGTCTGGAGATTCATAATTTCAAAATTTGATCAAGCACAAAACAGCTAAAGAAAGAGTTTATGCACATAAAATATTGATTATAATTAGCTTACATAAATGTGGTTTAAAAATTAAAAAAAAAGGAAGTTGTCAGTAAAGAGTATTTGTCACTCAAACATTATTCAAAATAATTAAAAAGTTGAATAATAAGAAAGAATCAGTTGAATATACGTAAGAAATACTACCATTAAAAAGAGTCAGTCTGAAACTTTACGCAATGATGTAGAAAAATTTTGTATTGTTCGGAAAGAGAGACAGAGTTATTTCGTTTCATATGAAAATGAAAAACGTATAGCGAATAAATATTTTATTGAATTGTAGATTGTCAATTCTAGTCCAATACCTTTTACCATCTTTGTGGTCGTACCATGATTTCATACTCATAAAATGGTTGGTTTTCACTAGCAAAAAAGCTAATTCATGTGGAAAAAACGAAATGACTTTCCGACCAACCCAATATATAGCCCAGTAGTGTTCAGAGCATATAAAAATGTGAATGGAACCATTGAATGTCAATGATGTATGGGGGGCAAAATGGTGATTACGTGTGTAATAAAATGCTATTTACCAAAAAAGAACGAAAAAACTTTCATGGGAACTTAAGTTCTTTTTGAAAGAGACTTCGGCTATATAATATATTCCTATTCAAAAATTTTGGTTTAGACATGTTTTCTGTTTCATTTTTCTACTTTTTAATTATAAACTATTTATATGATGTTAATTATTAGTGCAAGCATTTGGGGATCTTCAGTAAAGCCATGTAATTTCTTGATTCGTTTGAACAGTGTTATTATATTTTTAATAAATTTAATAAGCCATTGAAATTTCCTAATGGGTATTTTTGCATGTTTTTTTTTTTTTGTTAAGAAATACAATATAAATGCTTAATATCGTAATTTTTTTAATTATGTAAAGTAGCTTGAAAGGTTTTTAGGATATTTCTGCATAAACTCATCTTTAATCTAATTATCATATGATATATTTAAACAATTTATGTAAATCCAAATTATTATTAATCTTCAATCCCTCAATGAGGTTATGGTCTTTGATGGAGTAAGAGAAAAAACCTCATTTTTAAGTATTGAATGCCACAGGTTCTATATAGGACTTTGCCGATGACCATCGTACAGAAAGAGTTTATACCCAATCAAAATTAACAGAATATAGTGTCCATCCACTACTATGAAGTGAAAGCTTTTTCAAGCAAAGCTCAGAAATTGAGAAGCTCAGAATATCTTCACTTAATTGCTGTAAATAACGAAATGGTTCGCTCTAATGTAAACGGTATCGGTTACAAAAAAACCCATAGAATAAGTTAAACAAGCACCAATTAATTAATTTTGAAATTTTTATTAACAATGTTCTTTACAGTTTGTTTCCTTACAATTTCCGCGACTCACCAACATAAATTTTCACTCATAGCATATCACACATTCACTTAAGGTAAATTACTTCACATTGTTGTTTAAAACTAGTGTGTAAATTTATTGTGGTTAAAGATTTACAGTTCGGTCACCCTTGGTGACTTTTTTAAATTGATCAATTATCAACAGATATTAAATGCATCAATTACCCCTGAAGAAGACCTACCTTGAGTGGCAAGACTTCTTTGTTGATGCCAAAGAAGAACGCCATGGATTTAGTCCAGGAGAGTAGACCAGCCACGTCACCACACACCCTCTTAGCTGTCTCCATGTTGTAGTCCTTCATGACGAGATAAGGCTCCAGCAGCTCCACCACTTCGTCGTTTATCGTGTCCTTCGGGAAGTTCTGCAGAGCAGGTAAGAAGCCAGTCGTCGACATGAACTGGAAGAGTTAAAAAGCTGCATCGAAACTCTAACGTATATTTAATAGTTAAGCAAGAAAACTAATTAAAATTCTAAATGGTATGTGTAAAGAAGTATTATTTCCATTAAAGTCAACAGATTTCCAATAAATCATAAAATTTACAAATACGATACGAAATGGGTTGTAGAATAGTTTTGAGGTTAAAGGCGTAGTTCTTATATTCTGAAGGTTATGGGTTCTATATTAGAATCAACCAAAGATCCTTGTGCTGAGAGAGTCCATGCATTATTAATTCTCCATAGAGTCACATATTCCTCCACATAAATTGAATTACTGTTCTTCTACTGTCATAAAAAGGAGAGTGCCAGCTCTGGCATCGATATCATCATTTGATCGTTGTACAAAAGTACATGTCAGTTTGTTGTGTTTAGCGCCATAGGGAGACGAATATAAATTACTAGAAATGTATCATATAGCTTAATATAGACAGAGAATGCGTTGCCATGTTTAAATGAATACTTTATCAAAAAGGCTTTTTGACTACATTAATGATATTTAAAAAAAGTAAAATTGACCCAAAATTAGTATTTGTACTGTATTTTGTTTTTGAGGGACTATTTTAGGCAGGCTCAGTGTTTCTTTATTTTAAATAACAGTTAAATAAAGAAGGGGATATACCTCTTACCTGATATCATCTTTTAAAAACACTATTGCCTCAGAAATGTTTCTTACGGTAATTATTTTAGTGAGCATATAATAATACTTGCAAATATACAAATTTAATCTACAAATGAAGGATTGTTTCCGATCGATTCGTGAGTTCAGCGCATTAAATTTCATATGCATATGGGTTATCTTTATCCAACAATCTTCTATGCTTCCAAAGTTTTATTTACAACTAAGAAAAATTTATTTTGCATACTTAAAATTTAATTAGATATTAAATTACATTATCGTGGTTTATAAATTTTCAATGTGATTTTCTCAAGAGAAATCAAATTGTAAAAAGCTTAGCAGCGTACTAATTTTTACTATACAGTATGTGTAGAATGAATATCGGTATACTAATAAAACGGACTAATAAACAGAAATTTTATGTTAAATTAATCTGTAAGAGCAAAATGCTTTATGCGTATGTAACGTTCTAAATGCCATTTCAAGCCTTATCGTATAGTAACATATTAATGAAAAAGAATTTTAGAGAAAAAGGAAATTAAAAAAGTTGTGAAACATAACATACTATGACTATTAATAGGAAATTCTTTTGAAAAGAAGGGTCTTTGGTTTGAACTCAATCATTGTTGAGCAATGCATAGTGAGTGCTTGGAAGATTTCCGAATGTGACTCATATCTGTGACACTTAATCATAGTAATAACGAAGTAAATCTTCAATTGTCTTACCACAAATTTCAATTGTAATGTCAACCGCTGCTCAGCTTCAAGCACATAATCAAGAAAATGAAATTCATCAAATTTATTTATACTAATAATGGATTGCTTTATTACAGATACAATAAGATAGCTCATTCATATCATCATTCCGAATGAAATATCTTGAGTTCGATCCCAGTCACTGTTCAACAACTGGCGATGGATGTTGCACTTCTGCATGCACGTCTGTCGGAGTGGGTACTTGGAAAGTTTCAGGGTTTCCTCCCTTGCAATACGTGAATATGGCCCACTATTTATGAAAAGTTTTCCCGAAAGGCACTTGAGTGTTAATTACCTTACAAAAGCATTAGTCGTTAGGTAATTCACAATAGGATGTTAAATTCAGTTACTTTGTCTCTAAATAAAATTGCAAAGTATGAAAGGCAAAACTATAAACAACAGAATTATTTGAAAAATTGCCAAAGTAGGGAATCTTAAAAGCGATGCAAATAAATAGAGAATGCATGAAAGAATCCAATGCAAGCAGTGAATAAACAGCTGAATGTGTTAAACCTAACAGACAAAATACATCTAGAAGAGAAAAATCAGTCGGAACATTGAAACAAAATTGAGACAGATCAAATACAATAAAATGTGCAAATCAAATACATTTGCAAGAGAGCAAAGAATCGCAACATCGTAAAAATGAATAAAATGTTGTTAGTAGATGGATTTAACTCACAAATATATCGACCCTACTTTTTCATTCTACTTTAAATGTATGTTTCGCTGTGTATTCAATAGAATAGGGTAATTTATTAAAAGTGGAAAATATTTATTGTTGTACTTTAATTTATAAAAACGTTTGTGGTTGAAAAAGGTGGAAATTTTGAATTATATTATGTTATTGATCTAAAGCAATGATTTGTTAATATCTATCCATTTTTATGGACAAAAAATAAAAAATGAATGTTTGCAAAAATTATAAATTTTTTAAAAACAATGATTAATTTTGCACATTTTAATATTGTGCAAACCATTTTCATTTATATATTTTTACATAATTGTTAAGTTCAATATATTTGGCTCAAAAATCAAGTCAAAAATCAAGCTAATCAAGTTAGATATATTTGGCTCAAAAATATTTTTAATTTATTATTTAAAGATAAAATGGGTTTTCGATCCTTTAAAATTTATCTAATAGTTTTTAATACACAGAAAACTACAAGATATAATATATTCTAAAGATTTTCCGCATCATATTTATGAAAATACCATAACATTTATTTTATCAATTCAACTATGCTTATTTTTTAAGGTATTAAAAATACGTAACAACATAAAATACCATATACTTTTGCAATCCTTTCTTAAAAGTGTGTTTTAGTATAATTCCATTTGGACTTTTTATAAAATTTACATTCTAAATTTAGTTTTGTATTAGTTTTCTTTTTTCTATTGTAAACAATAAGGGGAAAGATTTTTTTTCAAGTACCAGCCAGACTGGCAGTATGGGTGCGCTGCTCAACTTTTTCAACTGAAACGCAATTGGGTGTGGAGTCCGACTTCGTCAGTACACACATGCCATAGGTACCCGTTTATAAGGTAGGCAACCATTCATACTTCATTCATACAAGGAAAGGACAAAGACAGGAGAAAGAGAAAATACATCTATACCCAAGCGTGGAAGTACAAAATAATTAGGAGCCATTATTACATGAAAAAGCATGAGTGGAAATGTAACTCCTGCATTTGTTTTGTTGCGTCATTACACTACACTTTGTTCTGTTGTTTCCTTGGATCTCTTTTAAAAAGAGACCCAATGACACAACAAAACAAAGTGTAGTGTAATACTCTCTAATGCACAATAATAGAGAATAATAGAAGAGCTACAAATATAGAAAAATTATATGACATGGATGGATAGACAAAGACTGGGAAAAGGATATGATGTGACAGTTTCATATTCTTCATTAAAGTTACCTTGAATTGCACTGATTGTATAAGCAATGAAGGAGATTTGTGATATCAGATTCATTTCAGAGTTTTCTGGCGTGTAATACACGATGTTCTTCATAGCAGCAAAGAGAAAATAATCAAGAAGAGATAATTCAAATGATCTGGATGACCAACAGAAGTAACTACCAAGCCCGATTCAACTATTTTCAAGTCTCCAATGTAAATGGTCAGGCACACCCTTTTCGTTATGAGATGGTCTTGTTGAAACCACATGCTGCATCTACCATGTGCAGCGATTTCGTTACGAAATGGAAGCCTTTCTTGGAGTAACAAGTGAAAAAGACCAAATAGTTGCGAGTGTCCAATAAAGATGGTAAAATGTACTGCCCAATAATATAGTTTCTCACATGATACCCTTCCACATATTAACAATGAAGCATTACTTTACGACTCGTGGTCGTGTTCCATGTGAATTATCCAAGGCCAACATGAGGGAAGATGCCTATTTGGATATTTTTCTCAACACAATAGAATAGCACATACATTTTAATTGGCTTAGCCCAAAAGGAAGTAGATATCTGCCTTCAGCGCTTATACATCACTTCCTGTTGATTTCACGCAGTTGGAGCCAACAATTAGAAAAATCATATGCACACGTGACTTCTCAAGGTCGGTGCCAGCTTGAAAATTCATTTATATGCATACAGAGCCATCTGTCTGTTTCTGCCCATAATTTTAAAATAGTTATGGTTCCTAATGCTGTTTTCTACCTTTTCTTCGCGATTATACACTAAGTTCTTGGACATTGTATGAATAGGTCTTCTCAGAACGACAATTTACTTTTTTATTCAGTTTTGAACTCACAAACTTCAAAATGCAGAGAATAATAAAAATAATATTGCACAAACGTTTCTTTTCTTTAATTGTATATGCAATTGCTTTCTTCTTCGGCAGTTGCTTCTTAACGAGGAAAAGGACCTTGTAACTTTGAATCGAGTTAAGTGACGAACGCGATGAATGAATTATCATCCTCCTTTTCCTGTTTCACTCCAAATATGGAACTTTAGATTTTATATAAGTTTATCATGAGTTGTCTCTTTACAATCAATGGGATTAGATATCGGATGCTTTATATTCCCAACACAGGAAGGTCTTTCCCTACAAAGCTACCAAGATTTACATTACAAAAGGAATATCCATGGTAAATTAGCAGCGATCTGAATTTTGGGAAAATACTTTATTGTTGCCTTTCTTAGAAGTCCATTCTTACATTTTTTCCGCTGCAAACCTTCCTCGTTTTTGCATTGCTTACATAGTAGACTTTATTGTCGTGACCAACTGCATATCTCTGAGAGTAGTAGTAATGATTTCGCAAAAGTTTGATTTATGCGTTTATCTCCTCAAATGTTAAGCCACAATATATATTTTAAGAGACTAAGACAAGGAATTTTAAAACCATTTTGTGGATATCCTTATCATTGGGAATAGTTGTAAGGTTTTTATAAGCACATGCAAAATATTACATATGCTCAAAATTTTCAAATTACCCAATTTTGTTTGCATATCTTCATCCAATTTTCAACAATGGCTATAACTGAAATGACTAGGGCATGAAATTAAGGTTCTGCAGTGTCAAAGTTTGTTTGAGAAATATTAACTTACTATTCTCTTCTCTCTTACATCACAATAGATATACTCAAATTACGATGGCCATGCTAATTGCATGACAGATAACTGGGTACTTCTGTAATGATATTATCAAAAACTGAATAATATAAAATAAAATCTTTTCTCTATAAAAACGGAGCTTTCTTTTGTCAGCTAAACTATATTTACTAATCATATATAATTAATTGCATCAAAATATTAACTGATGCTAAAACTAAATTTGCTGAAGTTTGAATTTGTACCCGTAATATAGTAAAATATGAAATGTTAAAAAAATGAATCTGGATAATAATTTAATCATGTATTAATCATCGATACTAATAACGTGCAATTGGCAAAACATTTTTAGCAGGATTTAATTTACTTATATTTTGTTCAAGTTTGAAAATGCGCATATATGTTGTGTTTCCTCCATGGACAATAAATAATCTATATTAACTAAAAATACGAACAGATAGATATATATGTATGTAACTAATTATTATCAGACTAAATTAGGTATGTTGGCTTTCTGCAGCTAACTCTTTCCTGACAAAAAATTTGAGCTATCCTTTTTTAAAGAAACATAAATGAAAGATGTCTTTTAATCGATATTTAAAAAATATTTTAATTTGACAAATGCTTTGCGCATTGTAAATTTATGTTTCAAATTCAAAATAAGAAATATAAAAATATTTTCTCCGAATTGAAAAAATTATACAGATTATTTTTGTGTTTTGAGTAAAAAAGTGATTATTCTAAAATATGAAAGGATTTTTATGAAATTGTTAGTGCTGCCATCTATCACATTGTTTTCAAACTAAATAATAATGTATAATTTCTCTCTATTGTAAAAAAGCTTACAAATAATTTAATTTATGAAAAATGAATTGTCTTAAATTATTAGAAACATATAATTAAAAAGTAATATATAGATATACATATATATTAAATAGTTAAAGTGATAAATTTAACATCTTGTAATTATAAGTTATAAAATAATTTTATAAATTATGGATGAAAAATAAAAGCTCTTCATAAGGACTGAGTTAATATTATATTATAGCCCTAGATTAAAATTATTGAGTAATTTTAATTTGAACAATTCTAAAGGAATGATTATTGCCAAAATGTATGGTTTTGATGAGTAGTTCATGCGAAAAAAATATATATTCTGGTAAATGAAATTTATTTTCAATTCACTTATAGACATATCAAATCTTCTTATACCTCTTACAAGGAAAAATAATGAAAATGTAAGCCATTGGTTAGGCATTGCAATGTGTATAAAAAAATGCAAAATGTAAAAAAGCAGCTAAAATAAATTTGGGAAAAAATATAATGCGCGATTTTTTATGTTCAAAAATTTTATTTAAATTAACACACAACAAAAAATAAACAGATATATTGTCTTAAAATTTAAAAATCAAATTAATATATGAATTTGGTGTAATCTTAACGATATTTTATTTTAAAAAATTATTATATTAGTTATATATTAGTTATATTTGTATATATCTCAGTAGCCTAGAACAATTCTCATAAAACTAGAATATATTAAAACAAAATAAAGTCATTCTTGACAACTACATACATCATGTATATTTAAAATGTTTGATTTATGGGCAAGATAAGGAAACTAACATATTCGAAATAAATTTCCAGTCTATTACAATAATTAATAAAGATAAAATTATAGATATGAATAAATTTTTCTCTATGCGATTAAATTAATTTTAATACACGATGAAATCACAAAAAGGAACTTTTCTGCAATCTGTTAGAGGAACAATTTATATCCTGTAGACTTCAATGGTAGTTAATCTTATATCGATCGCCCACCAGTGAGAGTTTCAAACTCTGGATTTTGATAGATCTTTGATGTGATGAACAGTAGATCCTCTTAATACATTTATGGAACTATAGAAGAATAGAAGTCAGTCACACAAACTAACTCTGATTTATATTGGTTATCAATCTGGTGGCGGCAGCAAAATGGGAGGCAATTATACTAGGCATAATTGACATTTCAAATTTAATTATAAATGCCGTTTTGAATCTTATTCTGTGGAAAAATGGAAAAAATTAAAAAGGGTGTTGAATCCCTCTTCTGACATGTCCTTTGGAGTCACCATTAGATATAATGATAGAACAGTACTCTTTTGAGCTTTTAGCTCAAAAGAGTACTGTTTGACGAGAAAAGTCCCGGGGTTTGACGACAGTCATTACTAAATAGCAAGAAATGAATGTTACATTTCTGCTTTCCACATTGTATCCCTGTTGGGTACTTGGAGATTTCAGAGTTTTAACTTTACCGACATAAATTCAAGTTTATGTGGGAGAATCATACACTTTACTAAGGTGATACTTCTCACTACCACCAGAACTCCTAACAGCAGTCAAAGGTATAAGGTCTACTGGAATAAACCTTACGACAAGGAATAAAGTCTACTGTATATAAATTATGTTCCTGGAAGGTAATTTTGTGGTGACACTTTTCCATTACCACCAGAACTCCTAACAACAATCAAGGTCATAAGGTCTACTGAAGAAGCCTTACGACACAGGAATAAGGTCCACTGTATATGAAATATGTTTCCAGAAGGTAATTTACATGATGGTTAATAAAATGCCTTACAACAGCCTTAGGCCCTTAGATTATTTAAGTGGTTTCAAAATTTCAAATACAGAATCCCTGAATTTTACAAATAATCAGCCTTGTCTCCCTTACCACAAGTGGGCATTTCAAACTTTTGTGAAAGATTATGAAAAAAATTTTTTTGATGCTGAATCAATCATATAAAGGAATAAAAGTATTTTTAATAAAAAATCATTTTTAAAGAAATGTTGTAGCCTAGTACTTTAAGCAATTTTACTTTGGATTTGAATTAAATTAATCTATAATGGTCAGGTTAGAAAATTGTACGTGTAAAAATGCAAAAGTTAATGAAAGGTTTAAAAATGTTGTCATATTTGTCATATCAAATACGTGAAGAACAAGTGGTAATGATGCTACTCGCATAAATCAAACATCACAATGAAATGAACCACTGAATAACAGTTATTCTATATACAAGGAAATTGTCAAGCCAGTAGAATTCTGCATTTTATAAAAGATTAAATGTTTTTATTGCTTTGTTGTAATATTCCGTAAATAGCTTCATTTAATGAAATTTTAAATCAAGAGATTTCTTATATGCATGTGATATTGTCTAAAGTGCTATTGTTTTTTAAACAATTCTAAGTACAAAGTACAAATAACTGCAATTTTTAACATTTTGAGATTTAAATTAATTTTTCTATTCAGTAACTTTCATATTATTTTTCGATATCAAGCAAAAATTCATTGACCAATGAGCTATTCTTGTGAAAATGTCATGTGTTCATTAGTTTTAAAAACACATACGAGAACAGCTTAGTAAGTAATAATCACAATGTATTCTATGAATCTTAAATACTGGAAGAAAACTAAAGCAACTCAGCATATAAGGAAAAATTAAATCATTTTGTGTTCATTTAAGAATTGTTTAAGAATGCTTTTTTTCAGTTTAACAGATGCTTTTCGTGAAAGATATAATTTATTTATTGAATTTGATGAACTAAAAAATAAGAACTGTTGAGATTTCTATGAGATACATTTTTATATTTTTCATAGCATGTACTTTGAGGATAATGGAAAACTTTTTTACGAATACATGCGTTGCTCGCAAGTAAAACGGAATCTATGAAGTTTATGATGATTTCATTTATTACCACAATAATAATAATAAACATATATAATAAATTTTATTTGTTCATCAGAATTTCATTTGGAGTGAAACTTAGAACAACTGAACGAAATCGAATAAAAGTTTCATCATTGAAGATGATGGTGTCTGGGTAACTTAAGACTTAAGTCAAATTTCATTTCGAAGTTTTGATAACAGTGTGTTTGTCGTTAACTAAAATAGTTAACATTAATTTGAATTCATTGTAAAGCTGCTTATGTCACAATGAATTCCGTTTCGGAAATCTGTTCTCTTCAACAACAAAGGCATGTAATTCTTTCTCTCCATTTAAAATTGTCTTGTGTGGGTATTCTTTGCATTGTATTTGTATTCACAGTTTATTTCCGTAAATGTAAAGGCTTACTTATTTACATGAACTACTGGTTGGACTTAAAATGTTTACATTGCAAAGTTTCGTGTCCATGTTTTGCCAATAATTATTCGATAAATATTATTATAACGTTGAGAAATACATCAATACATCTTGTTGTTTTTGGCTTCATACTATTTAGTCTTAGCTCGAGGGATGCAAAGTTATCTCAAAATATGCCATCCAAAAATTACTAATTCACATTAATCTTTTGGTCATTTCCCATATCATTACTTTACGATTATCGTTACTTGATTGGCTAAAGTCAATCAATTTGTGTTAGATTATAAAGCCTTAATAAAGTAAAAATTATAATCTTTAAAATCTTCATTTTGGATTAACTTCTGATAATGTCTTGTTACAAGAAACATTTAAAAATTTAAAGCATATAAAACTCAAAGTATATAACGTATTAAAATGCTTGTTAATTTATTCATTCAATTTATTACATTAGGAGATGAGCACCAAAAAGCCAACATAGTCGTTGTTACCCAATATTATCCTGAAATAGTATCGAATTCTGATGTATGAATGTTGTTACTCTTAAATCCAACCTTAGCAAAAGAAAAATTCATTTTCAAATACTTTGGTTTCACTGATTTAAAATCTAAGAAACAAGAATATTCTTTTTTAATGTCTCTCCTTTTCTATCTCTATTTGCTTAATCTCCAAAAAAAAAGATATTTTCCCAAAAAATTCTGAAATTACCATTCTTCTTCTTATAAAGCAAATTAAATTAGAAAGCCAAATTTCCATTGTTTATCACCCAAATAAAGTAAGCCTCTCTTCTTCTCTATACAAGAATAGCTTAAGACCAAAAATAATCAAATGTTTGAAATACCCAGCTTGTAGGAAAACATTAAATGACTAACCATTTATATGAAAGCCTCGAACAAGGATCTCAAAACATCATTAAAGAATGGACAAAATTACTGAAACAATTGTGTTACCTCAAAACTGAAATCAACATAAAATTAACAATTTTCTGCCTCTTGTGTTTGCTATATACATACTAGAAATGGAATCACCAATATTCATTTGAAAAAAATTCATAAACATAGAAATAACCTATACAGTTTTAATTGACACAGTTTAAAATAATATTATGTAGAAATAAAAGTAATGTCATATTACATGTGACATTTATTGTATCTCACAGTATATCTTTTATCGTAAATCTTAAAATGCGATATCTTATACGTATTATCTTCGATTGAAGAAAGAGTTCATATATTAAAGAATATTTCTCTCTCGCTGTTTTAAATAATGTATCGAACAATATGCAGAATACATTGTATAATACGATAGGATTTTTAGCTCTGTTTTCTTTTACGATATCCTTGTATACTTATAAAGCAATAATCAACACGTTTTAAGTGACACTTTTAAATTTACTCTCGCGGCCCATCCTGTAGTAAGAGTACCTGACTACGAATGGGGAGGACCTGGGTTCGAATCCCAGCTCGAGCATGGATGTACTTTCACTTTCTCTCTGTTTTTCTTGTCCTTTCCTCAGATGATGGATGAATGTGGCCCGTCCTATAAAAGGGTTTGTGGTGGAGTAGCGTGGGCGATGCTACTCGTACCTCCATGACGTGGTTCACAGGTGCCCACCGGATAACGATAAAATGAGTAGCAGTTTCCAGCTTTGTTGCGGCAAATGGGTTAATTACTCAAGTGTGCCTGCCATTAGAAAACAAAAAAATTTACTCTCTCAACAAATCATACAATTAAACTTACATAGTGTTATACAATAAGTTTCACGGTAAAAGTTTATTTTAAGGAACCTCATGATTTTTTTACTGTTTTTGATGCCAAGATAGGCGCCAAAATATTAATAGCAAAACGGCAACTCTAAAACTATATTAGTCAAAGCAATAAAAATACCAAGGTTACCAGAAATTAAATTTTACCTCCAAATTTTTCGAAACCAAGGTGTTTCAGTTTCACAATTCTTTTTATCAGTTTTCCTAATCTACAGTATTATGCAATGAATCGTATAATGTTTATATGTGGGACTTGGCATTATTCCTTATCCAGCTATATCATCCAATAATTTTGCTTTATTTATGTGATAATGTTGAGCAATAATTCACAGCATAACAATGTACGAATGAAAACCTTATACGAATACCTATCTTATAACAGAATATTCAGATAGGAATCAAATAAGTTCGTATCAGATGAATTAGGAAAGTACGAAAAACAACTAGATATCTCTCTCTTTCTTTTTTATTTCACCCTTTATTACCTTTAAACCAGAAAAGAAAAAAAAATTACTTTCAAAGACTCCTCCCACGAGGGCTTGATGAATTTTCTCATGGGGTCCACCTGCACTGACTGTAGCTTCTTCTGAAAGAGAATCATGACACAGTCCATGATATACATGATCAGGGCCGGAGGTCGACCCAATTTGCGAACAGTGGCTGAAACAAAAAGTCAATTTAGCATGAATGATAAGCAAATAGTTAATATTTAATCTTGTAAGGGAATATTAATAAATTTGTCAATTAGCTAATTTATTAATATTCACTAATATCCACATGATTTTCAGTCAACTTAATAACGCCCATTTATGAGCAATAAAATCTGGAAAGATAGACGGTGGATGTTATGTCTTCATATAAGTCAATCCTTTTCATGATACTTTCATTCAATAATATGCACAAGCAGAATTTTCGGCAACACAAATTTAAAGCAACTAGTACAATGTGATTTTAGTAAGTGAGAACCATGGTAATCTGGTGGAGAAAAGTATCATTCACGACGCCAAAAGCAAGCAAGTTCGATATTTGATTCCATCGAAGACTTCCATCATAAAATATGCCTTTTGTGTATGGAAATTATATTCCAATATAATTAGGAGCCAATTATCCCGTTACTGGTATGATGAGAAATGTTGGTCATTTTAGGTGCTGGCTTCCTATTATGATCTTATCATCATGGTTTAAAACTATAAAGACTTTACCAGTGTTTAAAGTATCCATTTATTAGAAATAAATAGCCGATAACATATGTGAATAATCAACTTATTAATTTTATATTGATATATTAGGTTGGGGAAAAAGAAATCCATTATTTTTACGTGAACTTTATGTAACTTCTTTTGGATTCGCTTTGTAAAAAGGTTTAAAACAGCTTTCATGTAGATTTTTATGTCTTGTGCGTTACGACTGCTGACATGCGGTTAACTTCCATCATTTTTGATATTTTATAGACATTTTCGACGATATCCACATGCGAGGTGCATCTCTAACATCAAAAATACCCGAACGGAATCGACGAAACAAAAATTGTACGTAACTGGTTGTTACAGTCTTATATAGGACGATAAACACCTTTCACAATTTTAGCCACTCGGCTATCTTTTTCGCCGTTACAAGAGAAAAACGAAAATGTATCGAATTTTCTGTTTATTATCTTCAATTTTTAAAACCTTGTACTCGTAACTGAATTAATCAAACAAAAAACCGCAAGAGGATATTTTAGTGTCAAATGTCACCTTTCCAACGAGCATAAATCTGAAATTGTTTGATAGATACCTCACGAGATATCGATCATTACAGACGTCTACCAAAAAAATAATGGATTACTTTTTCCCCAA
>JAPDSC010026384.1:22510-42473 GCA_026290005.1 Latrodectus geometricus
TATAAATTTTTTACAAATCAAAATTTAATTACTGCATAAGGGATAACAAATATAATTTTTGAAAGTATATAAAAGTAAGCAAATCTGTTGTTAGAAATTAAAATTAACCAAATAATCATAAAAATAATATTCTAATGGATATCAATAATTATGGTTCTGAAATTATTTTCTTCTTTCTAACATGTTAAAAAGCAAAACTAATTGACCTTCCATGTCACAGTTCAATTATAAATAAGGAAAAACACTCTAAATTCCTCGGAATCTAGGTACACAAATTATGCCGTGAAAGTGATTCGATTTGAAGTAAACAACAACTTGGGGCTTATTATTAATTAACTTTTACAATAGGAAATAAATTCTGGAAGATAAACATGTTTTTAACTCAGCATAAAAACAATTATCGACGATTATAATTGTTTTTTTTTAATGCTATGTTAAAAACATGTTTATATTCCAGTATATTGCTGACAATTTTAAAGACGTTCAACTTTATGTTCTTTTGAAAAATAAATTACATTGTTCGATTTTTTGAATTGATGAATCAGTTTGTTTCACATTTTCCATTCTGATGGAATTCAGTTTAATTGTTGACGTACGAATTTCTGTATTTGATTGGTTATATAAATTTAAAATGGTTTTCTTACAATTCTTCTATTTTTCTTATAATTTTAATTATAATATTATTCTTATCATTTTATTTCAATTAGAATATTTGCTTAACAAATATTCTTTTTAATTAATTTAATTCTTCTAAATTAAAGCTTCATCTGCACTGTACATTCAGTATTCTATGATATTAACATATTCTTAATTTAATATAACTAATCGACGTTAGTGTGCAGTTTTTTTTTTTATTTTTTTGCTAAGGAACAATTATCCTAGGTTGCTTAATAAAGCTTTATTCATCGTCAAGTTTATTTAATTTAATGCAATAAATATCAGCTGTATTTTTTAAAAATAATTGTTAAATAAATGTAGATTAGTTATGTGCATGTAAGTATTTATTTCAAAATTTAGTTTGATAAATATTTAATATATAATTAATAAAATATAGTCATTTGGTTTTAAAAGAGGTCATTCATATATTTAAGAAATAAAAAACTCATTACACAAAAGTTTCATATAACAACGTTTGAAAATGATACTTCTCCAAGTTTAAAACCGATATGAATATATACTATATCAATCGATATATACTAAATAGATGTAGACACAGATTTTAAAAGACTCGATACAATACGCAAAACAAAATACAATATTATAATAGATTTAAATTTTCATTTAATCTTATAAAATTTGTCAAATACTTATAAGACTTATAAGATATATTAAAGTTGTTGTCTATAGGCAACAACTTTGATATAACGAATATTGTAGACTTAAATATCATTGAAAAGTTTAAATCGTGTTTATTACCATTGACTTTAATATAAATGATACTTTGGACTCAGATGCAGTTAAAAAAAATTCATCTTTCTTGGTAACATTCGTTATAATGTAATTAATATTATTAACGGCAGTGATATTGAAAAAAGCTTCAGTTTCTTTGTATTCAATGTATTCAGAAATTATAGAAAACTACAGAACACAAATGGTCCTTTCTAGGACACAGAGGGTTTTCCAATAAGTTCCATTTGTTAATGTTTTGTTGATATCTAAGATTCTAATCTAAAAAGGAAGAAATACAATTCTCTGGGCTCTTTCAACTATAGTAAGTAATGCCTAATTAACAATGAATTGTAACTTTCCAAATAATTTGTACTTATCATATTTAGCTAAAATGTACTTTTTGCGCATGATTACCGACAATGCATACGCATATCTAATAGACTAGAAAAATTGGACGTTGTTATTCAATTAAACTGTTGTTAAATTTATGATTGTCAAATTTTGATTAATAAGAACAAGCATTTTGATGCGTTATCAATTTGACTTAAGAAAACATAACAAAGAGAGTAAGATTTTACAAGCTAAGTTTACTTATTTTGTACACAATCTCAGTAGTAGAGATGTTTTATATAGGAGAGAAACACTCTCTTCATTTCTTTGCCTACAGTTTAAATAGAATATGACACGAAGTACAAAACGAAGTAGCTTCATGTTAACAAAACTTATATAAATTGATACAATCGTTAGTAAAGAGCGATAGACGTTTTGTTTTTGGGATAGAGAATACATGGATACAAATGTAGACATTAATAGCATAGATTCATTCATAAATAGCGTAGACATAAGCAGCGTAACATGGTCCAATCTTTAAATGGATAAAGTATCCTGCACGTGTAATGTTGTCATTTAATTCTCATTACATTATTTTGCACACAATAGGCTATAAACGTATCACCAGTACCCAAGAGATTTATAAATCTATAAAGTTTAGAAATCTATACCAGTGTGATAAAATTATTATTTTTTCAGTATCTAATATAACATGACTGCAATAAATATGAAGAATAGAACTGGAGTGTTATTAATAGTGGCTGTAAAATGTGTCCTTTCTTACCTATATGAGTTGGCTGTATGGTGTTGAGTGCTGCTTCTGCATCTTCCAGAGCAGGTCTTGCGGCTTCCAACTTCTCCTCTGCGATCGCTTTGTCCACTTGAATCTCCTTCACAATCTCTTGAGCAGCATATTTGGCTTTCTCCACGCTGTCCCTCGCCACTTCGGCTGCATCTGCGAGGATCGATACTTCCGCCAGTACCTGTAGCAAAAGCCAGTCCAACATCAGTTTATAATACTTCAAAACATCATGGATATAGAAGTATTTTAAGTACAAAAGACGAAATTGTTTCTTTTGTGGAAAAAAATCTAATATCATAAGTAACACTGTCGTTTCTTTTCGACAGAAAGTACCAGTAGCCATTTTAAAGGTGACAGGAATTTAAAATAGAATAGAGTTGCTCTTTCCTTAAAATACATGCATTGATTTGGTTACTTCATTTACAGTTAAAGAGCAAAATAGAAAAATAGATTGATGAACGAGGAGAATACATAACGAAAAAAATGTGGGGAAAATAATATTTAAGAGAGATATATCATGCTTGTTTAACTCTTTGTGGTCAATAGATAGAATAACATAGCTTTTGTTTCTAGTTATTGGATAATCGTATATCGGCCAAAATTTTAAAGAGAATAATAAGCGAATTGGAAAAATAGTATTTATAAAATATCTATTGATAGACAAATATTAGTTGGTGAATAGAGTAGATTTAAAAATTAATGAATGCAAAATTACTTCCTTTATATTGGATACCCATGCAAAGGAGAAAATCTGCGGTCTTGCTCTAAGTAACTAATGACGTTAATTACTTGAGATGTGGGAGTTATCATTGCAAATAGTTCTGTGTACAACTTCATGCAGTTAGAAAGATCTCTCGTTTTCTTAGCGAAAGGTATTAAAAAAATTTGGATTTCAAAAAATGTGTGATAAAAAAAATGGCTAATATGCACATGGCTTTTCCAGAGAACTTAACTACCAAAATGTATTGATTTGACTCGCTGGTGGAAACCAAGTTGGAGCTTTTGATGTCTAACTGACCTCGAAGACGTTAGAAATGCAAAGGTGCTGACGAAAATAAACAGATGAGCCATATTCTAGCGATCGTCCGCTTCCATGTAAACTTCTGATAGAACATTAAAAATTGTTAAATGTGTAAATATCATTCAAAAGAAGACTCATCTACTCGGTTATCAAGCTCATGCCCTATGGAAATGGCTCTGAAGCAATGAATTAAATTTCACCATCTACGCTCGTATGGTAGGATTTGAGTCAGATTTCTATCTCAGAATTACTTCCTGCATGAATGTGTTAACTCACATTGTAGTTCGGAAGAGTTGATGTTATGCTTTATGGCCGTTTTCCCCTGAAATAGTAAGTGGCCTTTACTGCCGATACCTGGTTGGCTTATCACCAATTTCCAAATACATCATCCTGAATAATCTTTGTCTTTTTACATTGCACTATTTTTCGGAATGAGATCTTTTTACATTAAAGACAGCTCTCTCTTAAAGGGAACCCTTATCATAGGAAATCAATTATAGAAAACTGTTTTCTACGAGCCATTTGAGAGAAAATCGTAACGCTATCTTTCAAGTACTAATAGTGAGTACATATTGGAGTATGATTGTCGTTCGTTGGATCTTCACTATCTACCTATTACTTTAGATTTTCCAGCACTATTGCTGAAACTGAAAAGTTCTTATTTATATCTAAATTATTTACTTATATCGCACACTTCAAATAGAAGACATCCAGTTATCTAGACTGATTGCATTATATTTCGTATTAAAGTATTTCACCTGATCTTTTACAAATTATTTGAATTAAAAATGATTTTTCAGAACATTTTCAAAAAAATTAGTACTGATGTGTGAATTCAAACTTTTTATTCGAATACTACCACTAACACACCGTGCATTATAACTTCTTCATATGACATACTTCTTTCTCGATTAAAAATATATTTATTTTAATAATAATTTTTAATTAATTCTCAAAACATTAAAGTAATTCCCAAGTTCACTTAGCATTATTTTTTTTCTAATATCTTATCATCAATTAATTATTACATAATGATTAATTATCATGATTTTGACTTATTTAGGAACATACTTGCTCCGCGGTCTTGGAAGCTTGCTCTAACTCCTCCTCCATGACAGCCAGAGTCTCTTTCATGCGTTCCACCAACATGGAGGCTTCTTCCAACTTCGAAATTCCATTCTCCATGCGGGTGCAGGTATTGCCTATTTCTCTTTGCTTCTCCTCGTACAACTTTTTGTAACCGTTGATGAATGATAAGAACGATTTTGGGGTGACATGTGCCGGCCGTCGATACCTGCCCAAAAATATTCACTATTTAAATGCTTAGATTTTAAAAGAATTGAAAAAAAATTGTATGTTATCCACAATGCCGAAAAAAAAGATCCAATCTTTCGGAAAATTAGAAGCTTTTGAAAAAACCTGATGACCAATTCCAAGATATTGTCATCAGTGAGAATTTTTTCCAATTAACTCAATCGTAAGATTAGTTTCTTATATTGAAGATCGTGAATATATGATAAATTAATTTAACCAAGTAATATAAGCTGGACTCTGACTTACTACATTACATGACTTATTACATTGACATTGCTACATTAGTTTACTGAAAACAATTCGAATTCCCTATTAAAAGTTGTTTTAAAATTACATAAATGGTTAAGGAAATCATATTTTCCTTTAAAGAAAAATTAGTTTAATCAATCTAAATTAATTTATTTTCTATTGTTAATAAAAAATTATCATTTTAAATATGTTGAATATTATATAAAATTATTTACTCCAGTGATTTCAAGTTATCTTCAAATAAAAAAACATTTATTAAGATTCGTCTAACATAAGAATGAATTTTATTGATATGCTACTTCCAAAATAAACAAATGCAAAATGGATCGTAAAAAGAAACAAAACAGTTAAGGAAGTTTGATATTCCATTTGGATAAATAAAGATAAATTAAATTATTGATTATGATAGAAGAACAAAAAGCACAATTGTTAAAAAAATGTATAGTTATCCAGAATTATGAACGAATTACGCAAACGAAGATATCTTGATTCCACTTTATATATTGAAACCTCGATAAGTCGTGTCACAAGTGACCTCAAATGTTTACGAGTTAACCGAGTAAAGCCTTAAGAAGTTTAGTGATAAAAAAAAATTATACATAACTAAACTATTTAGTAATTTTAAATTTATGGAAACACAATTTTTATAAATTTAAAATTCATCAGAAAAATATTTGAAACTTCTTTTTAAATTTTCTTTATAATAGTTTATTAACAGCATATAAAACTTTGGTACACTATAAAATTATATAACTAAGAAATTACATTACTCAGTAAATTATAGAAAAAGTTAAATCTATACCTGCTTAAATTTTTTTATTAAAAAAAATTTAATTCAAAGTATACCAATCATTGATAAAAATAATTAATGAAAAAAAGCTGTAAATTGTTTTATAGTTTAGAATAAAATTATACCAACATTAAAAATTTTTTTTCACTAAATCTCATTTTCAAAGATTGGCATATTTCGAATATTCTGAAATTCTATTTTATTGCAGTTCTTTGAAGCGTTTTCTTCAATTCTTTGAAGAGCCAGAATACTGATTGTCTTCTTCAATCCATTTTCTTGAGTAACGACTTATTCCAATTCCCACAGGAAAATAAATGACAAATAAAAAAAATTAAATTATATTAATATCTATCAATACTCAATGACAATAGAAGACTAAATATATATGTAGAGTATATATATCTATGTACATATACATACAATGAAGTGACACTAAATTACGAATACCTATCTACCTATCCAGTAAAGAGTTCAGCCTATGGCCTTGATAACGGCCACGATGAGAAGAAGCATAGATTCAACAAGTTTCGGGAAAAGTTCCACGGAGATGGCTTGCCTAATATTGTCTAAAGCTGTCCATAATTCAGTAAGACATGTTAGTGCTGTGTGTTGGTCTTTCACTTCTTGTACCAACGTCTAAAAGATGCTCAATAGGAATTAGGTCTGGGCTTCTAAGTAGCTAATTTATAGCAGGAAATTCAGAGGAACGGTCACCCAATCACCCAGTAGCTACACAAGACTCGTGAGAGATACCGTTGCCTTCCTGGAAAACTCCATTACCATGTGGATAACAGAACAGCAGAAACGGGTGGGGTAATCACCTAGCAACTCTACGTATTGAATTGCACTGAAGAAAGTTATACACGCTCCAAATAACCCAAACAGTGCCATAAAAAATATTGCTGACACGATTGATCCACCATGTTCTTGTACAGTTCTATCCATTTATTCTTGGTAAACTCTTCTAACTGTCGACCGTGAAAATCCTAGCTGCCTGACGATTTCGAAAACTAGATGGCTCACGTGTCGCGCACCTACGATTTGTCTGCGATCAAAGGCGCCTAAATCAGGAAGTTAACCAATACTGCAATTTCAACAATTCCATTAAAACCATAGTACGCATTATATATGCAGTTGCCACAACGAACTCACTTGCACATAAATGTTGTGCAGAACTACACAAATTGCATAACCCTTGCTATCCATAATTCAGTGACACTTCAGTGTATATTTATATATATTTTAAGATTTAGATTTCTTGGTAAACAATGGAATAAAATATTTATATAAGAGAAATAAAATAACCTTTGATAATATTCGGCACACTGTTCTGCTACTAGATCATGAATGTCCCCCATAGTACGGATGACTTCATTTTTCACCGATGCATCGCACTGAAGGTCGAAATCACGTAAAAAGTGTTTCGACACTGATATCAGCGCTTCCTTTGGCCAGGGTTGGAACCAGTCCACTGTACAGCCTGATACGATTCCTGGGAATCTAAGAGCTCGGGCTCTTAGCTTTTCCCCAACCTATATTTTCAAAGAAATGTTTATAAAGTAAAACCAATTTTTTGGGGGAAAAAAAGGTATCAGTTTGAGTTTACTATTATGTTGAAAAACATTGAGAGTAATTGAAGCTATTTAATATTTTCACACATTAATGTTTGTATAAAGTATTCAAAGGAGTATTTATCAATATAGCATATAGTGATATGATTAAGTATCAAATTTAACGACTCTCAGACGTAAATAATGTAGAAAGCATTTACAGAATATTGTTTGTAATTGACGGTTCCAGGAGGTGTGAACAAAGCAGTTACACTGCCTTTCACAAAGACAAGTAGGGGAGCGTGGCTATTTAGCATGATGTCTGACAATATCAGTAAATCTCCGCCTCAATAATGGTCGATTTTAAGGATACTAGAAAGTAGGTCGCGGGTACCTCGTTATTTCCATATTAACATACGGGAAGAATCTACAGTTAGATGGAACGGAACTCACCAGTGAAAGGCCATCTATTTATCCAATCTCTATGATCTCTGCGCCAGCAGATTCTTCAGTATGTAGAATGTAGCTGTATGCAAATCACATGTCTTCATGCAAACACCCTTCTCCCATGAAGTTTCATGGAAACAGTCACCCTCATAATCAGGTTTCTACGGCCGTATACAAATCACGAGAGAGTTGTGAAGCTGTATCATCCCTGTTATGCTTCGCTAGAATTGACAAATGGCGTTCATATCTGGATGTCGTGGTTCTTGGATGACATTGTTCAGACTTTCTCTCAAGACATCTGGTTTCCTGGAACTGTTTTGATGAGTTGCACATGACGTTTGGCGTTAAATTGAGCTCTCTGCAAATCTAGACTTGAGATTGGGTTTCTTCGAGCCTCCTCATAATTTGCCACTTCATTTCATCATCTAAACATTTGTGATTACTCATTGTTACTGTTATGATTTGAATTCAACCGACTTCTGCATAAAAACATCAAGAAATTCGGTGAGGTGTCCTAGCGAACGAAAAGCTTGTTTTGTAACTCGCGCTTATAAGTCCTGTTTCTCGGCTGGTTTCACCAACACATACGTGTACGCTTATATATTCGACCTACATGGTCTGAATCTTTGTTTCAAAGTAGTGGTTTAGCATTTCGTTCAGTTCTTTTTAAGAAAAATTTGAAAAAATTTACAAAATCTCTTAATTTTTTAATTCTTAGTGGATGATTAAACAGTCTTTCCTTAAAATCATTTTGCATTAATTTAATTTCACATGTTGTTTTTTAATTCTTTATTTGTTAATAGTTTTTTAATATTGAACTTTTAACTTTTAGCATATCTGTCTTGGCAGTGTATTTAAATTTTAGGGTAAATTAAAATATAGTTTTTCTTGATAGATATACATTCAGAGAATCACTTCCTTAGAATTACTTTTGAAGAGGTCTTTGAAACTAAAGCCCCATTTTCATAGCTGATAATTTGTTTTGATTAATAGAGAATCACATAATTTTGAACGAAGCATTCTTTTATAATGATGATTATTAACTGATTACGTTAATACACAAAACTCACTTATTTAAGAGACAACATATTAGCTTTTCAATAAACCTTCGTTTTTTTAAGAGATTTAACCTACTTTTATATCTGTGAATCCCTTAAAATCACTGATTTTTAAGCATCTTTAATTACTAATAAAGATTTTCCTCCTCCCAAAAACTAACTGAAAATCACAATTCACAAACAAATTTGCGTAACTCTTCTCAAACTCGAAGAAAAGTTTCGAGAAAAGTTAGAAAACTTTTCTCGAAATATGAATCATTACTTTATTTATTTGCCATTAAGAAAATATTGACATCTTTAAAATTTAGTATAAAATTTATAGTATACTGTTTCTGAGTGATCTTTAGAAATGTTCTGTTTATATTAAACATAAAAATAATTGATTTATATTGAAAACTTTGTATAGAAACGAATTACCATCATTAAACCCTTTGCGACGGGTAGCGCAAACACTCGCTCATGGCGGAGGCCGGCAGTGTTTTACGCGAGCGTCTGTCCAGGGTCGGGGGGGGGTTTGCTATTAAGCCTAAATCCATGAAATTTCCGAAATATCAACGCTATATTCTTTATGATCAGAATATATCATAGTATCACTATCAGAATCTGTTTAAGAATCAATATCTGAAATATTTTGCATCATTTCTGCTTTTTCATGCACTGTTAAACATTTTCGACGCTTCAACATTGCAACGGTAAAAACAGAAAGAATTCACTTCTAACAAGATTTAATAATTTTCTAAAAGCTGCAAATCGAAATACCCAACGCTTTAGCGAAACTAAAACTTCTCTACTTACAATAAACTGCTACCACCTGCGAATTTAAAGAGACGTCATAAAGCACACCATTCGAAAACATTTATTTCCCCTTTTGTTTATATAATCAAAAACATGTGTATGTGAGTCATGCTTCTCTAATTTCGAGTATAAGGTCTAATATGCATGTATCTTAAACCATATGGACATACAGTGCCATCTTGAGGCAGAAATTATAGTTTTTAAAACGTTCCACTGGCACAAATACGTGACAGTCGGGGTTGAACGGAAAAACGCTCTGGCACGCCTGCGTGTCGGCCGGGAAGTGAGTGTGTTCGTTGCTGGCACGTAGACGTGACAATCGGCGCGATGGGGTTAAGGGTGTTAGTACATTATACAACAGATTCCACTATTTAAATTTATCTTTGTTTTTAGCTGACATACATGAATCTTTATAGTTTATGATATATATTTGAAAACAACCAAGTCAAAACGAAAATTCAGATTATGCATTTTAATGTTCATAAAATAATAACTTTAATATTCATACCGGAGAGAAGCAAAGCACCACATGCAGATTCTTACGCGTTCTGTACAGAAAATAGTCCATAACATTCTCGGGTGTGGGTGGCGTCCTCGGCTTTTCTCTTTTCATTGTAGGAGTCAACTCAGCTATAATGTCTGCTTTCTCGTCTCTGGTAAACAGATTGGATACCTGAATATAAAACAAATGATGAAAACACGGAATTCAAACATTTTAAAGCCATTTTAAAATTTAAAAATTTTACCGTTATCAGCCATTAAATGAGAATTACAAACATAATGCTATATCTTTCATTAGCTCCATATTATATTGAATTCATAATTTTTTATCGCTTCAATTAATATTTCATATTATTATCAATTACATAGAATAATTTTTTTAAAAACAATTAATGTCTATTCATAGAAGAAAATGTAACCCCGTTGAGAAAGATTGGTATCATGTGGTTTGTGATGCCACACACAGTAAATTTATTATAGTAATTGTATACAATTAATTTGTTGAATATTTAAAAATGTGAAGGAAAAAGAATATTATTTGTTTTCATAATTTAAAGACGTTTTTTTTTTCAATATTTTTTATAAAAATGAATTCAAGAATCGCATAATTTTTGCATATCAAAGCCAGTAATTTTATGAGCTGTACTAGTTATAATGATATTTTAGCATCACATAGTTAATAGCTGAAATCTGTTGTTAGAGATTTGACATCAATAGTGTATTGCCTTTATGAGAAGTTTTTGTAGATGGAGGGATGGATTATCGTGTTTCACGGGAAGAAATCCGGAACTCTCCTATACACCTACTCTCACATAAAAAGAAAATAAGCGTCAATTTAAATTTCAACAATAGCAGGAATCAATCCTTGAACTTTCAACTCTAAAGAAACTGTTAGACCACCATCTCTTTCTTTCATCAATAGGCATCAATTGCAATATTCTTTTTAGCATTTGTATGTCGAATTCTTATAAATAAAAATTTTCTTGTATATCTTCTTTCTTTTAAATGTTTTTAATTTCAGTAATTTAGTTCTTTAAATCAAATTTAGAATATTTTAATGAATCCCTTACAGACTTTTATTTATTTCATAAAAAATAACTATGCACTTAATGAACTTTGTAATCAAACTAAATAAGATATGGCATTAGACATCCAAAGGAAAACTGGCTAAAATTCTTACCACTCCGCAAGTAAGGACGTTATTCAAATATTCCAGAAAGCACTCGTCTTTCAGAGCCTGGTCTGTGAAGATGAATGTTGTACCTTTGTCATGTACTCCAGTCGCCCTGTACAGGAGCTTCAAATCCTCCAAAAAATTGGAGGCACTGTAATTTCTACAAAGAAAAACGGAAAACATTTTAACGTGCACATGTGCATCGTTATTTAAATCGCATGTACATCACAATTGGCACAACATGTGTGTAGCAATTGGAAACAATTGTAATTTCCAATTTAGTGAAGTAACCAGATTTGAAATTGAAATTAGCTTTTCTGATAGTAACTTATGAAACACTTTCTAAAACATATATTAGATTATATAGAAGGATTATTTTTATTTATTAAAGATTTTGCTAACTGTCCCTTTTCTTTTAGTTTCCTAATGGTCTTTCTTTTTCTTTTTTCCTGATTATGAGGCATTATTGGTCGATATGATTATTATAATATGAAATCTTTTTACAAGCTGAAGAAAACAACTGATAATGGATAGAAACCATCGTTGAAACATCTACAAAACTTTAGAAAAGCGAAATTCGAGAGAAAGTTCATTTACTTGGGTCAACGACAAATAGTGACACTTGATGAACAGATATCGTAACTATGAAAATAGTATTAAAATCAATATATAATAAGGTAACAGTGAAAGAAAGAAATACAGTAACATGAATGGGGAATCACTAAAAGCAAACCTCTACTATATATGACAACTATTTTGGAATCCATAGAAACAGCTTTTTATGCCGTAAATGCTGCCAATAGTGGTGGACATAGTGGACAAGAGAAAACACTTCTTTTCTTTAAGAGAAACATAACAAAGAAACTTCATTTCAGTGTTATGACAATTTTTGCGCAAGGAATCCTTGCACATATTAAGATACTTTTTGTGTTTCTTAGTAGTAAAAATTAAAATTGAAAAAAAGGCTGCGATGGCTTGCTTGGTTAGGACACTGCTCTCGTTACCTGAGGGTGGTGAGTTCAAGCCCCGGCTTATCCAAAGACCCGACGTGTTCACCAATGGTAACACTAATGGGGCATGTAAAATATTTTGTGGTCGCAATGTCCTTCGAGTTCCAATTCCAAATTAATATCTCTGGAGATGCTAGAATCCAGGCTTGTGGGTTTTCTCTAGCTTCCTAGATCTAAATTGGAAACCTCGGATGGAGCTGCCATCTATGAGCCAAAGTGGTACTTCCACTCTCATGGGAGGGGCTCTTTTTAAAAACGAAAGCGGCTCTTTCTGACTTCATTCGTCCAGTACCTGACGGCTGGGCTTAGCTTAGCCAAGTGTCATAAGTAACAACAGCAACAAAATTGAAAAAAATATTTTATTGATATATTATTAAAAGTGTGTCACCCATATGTCTTTTTTAATTTATAATGGAATTCATATATATCAATTCAGAAAAATTTTCTCCATAAAATTTTCAGGAGGGACAGTGGGACCTCGTAGATAACTAAACAAACTATGAAAACATTAATATTAATTTATACTTTAGGTACTTATTTATTCTATACACACATTATGATGTATAAAATATAAACATTTTAATTTTCCACTAAAACTGAAAAATTATGTAGACGATTTTTTCCTTCCACTTTACAATGAGTGGAAGGAATACAATTGAAAAACCAATGAACGTTTTACAGCATATGTGTGTTTTTAAATGAATAACATGTAATAAATAATATACAATGAATTTTTTTTAATTTTGCCAAGTCTCTTAATCTGTAAGATTAATCCATACTTCTCTATATGTCTACAGCTTTATGTATATTAATAATATGATGAATTAGAATAAGATGAAATACTTCTGTTAAACAATACATCTAACTCTCTACATTGATCAAAATAATGTAATAGTCTTCTTTAGTTGTCAGCATCATAGGGGAATAATAAGATCAAACAAAGTACAAAAAGAAGCCCCAAAGACATTCATAACATTACACTTGATCCCCAAATAGATTTTTCAGGCTTTTTAACCTATATTAATCACCAAAATAAAACACACAGAAATATTTAACTGACGCTAAGTTTCCCATACCAACAACCATCATTTATTGCAAGCTTAAGCATTTTTCATAATGATGCAAGTAATATGGCGACATATATGAGAGATACCATTTGGTTTCAATTTGCTACAGTAAGACTAAGATCGTCTTAGGTAAACATAATTTTACCAAAGACAAAAACACCATTTTCCTTTTAATTAATGTTGTTGATCGTTGCATGCAATTTAAAAGAATAAGGTATTTTCTGAGAGCAGTGGGTAAGTCCAGTTAATATTTGATAGCAATAAATACATGAAATGTACCCGATATCTAGTTTAATTGATTGCATTTCGTAACAACATAAGGTTTTATATCAATGAGACACTGTTTTATAAATCATTAGTATATCTAGTTGGTCTTCATGTGTTCAATTAACGTGTTAATGTCAAAAATAACAAGAATTGTTATAATAATAATTATAACATTCTACATATGAACAAGTTGCATGTATTGTCATTATATAATGAAATAAAACTGGCAAACAAAATGTGAAGCATTTTTATGAATGGCATGTTTATATTTGTATATTAACAAGAGAGTACTTAATAAATTGCAACAAAGTCATCATCGAAGATCTGCTTATTCAGATTTTTACTCTTTCTTGTCTTTACAAACGTTCTTCCGAGACATGTTCAAATTTATCGAAAACTTTTCTTGGTCAGTTAATTTTTGAAAATTACTCAATTTTGAGTTCTAAATTAATTTTTTTATTAAAAAAATAGTGATGAATATTGCATGACTCATTGAACTAGAAATAATACCGATAACGTGCTAATGAATAACAAAAAAAAATGTAATCGGAAGTTGTTTGTAAAGTGGCACAAATATCAAACTTTTCGATTAGTTACGAAACCAAAAATATTTTATTGTTATGTGCTGTTTATTGTTATTTAAATGTTTTATAGTCATTATGTGTTATCGTGGCATTATTATCTTCTCTAAAGCATAATATTATTTATTTATTTATGCATATAATATAGTTTTAATTAAATTAATAGAATCTACGGAGAAAAATAAATTAATGAAAGATTTTTTCCAATTTTATGTATTTGAATGTCATTGCCCGTTTAACATAAAAAATCTGCTTGTCAAATCTCAGAATTGTTACAGAAAAAAAAATTATTAATTACTTGTTTAATTGCTACATTTTAAATGCAAATTTGCATCAACTCTTAAACCATAAAAATAGTCATTAAATTCAATTTTTAATTTTTATAGTGGATTTCTTTAAATAAACAGATAAAAATTAATAAACTGGACACAAATATTTTATGCCATTTATTTTAATTTAAATGCAAGAAAGAAAAATATTCTTGTCATTTTTTTCAAAAAATTCAAATTTTTATAATTAATTTATCAATATTCTTATTTATTGAAAAAAGTGAAATAACGTCAGAATGAAAATATTCATTAGTCCAAAGGTAGTGTTCAAAAGTTTATTTGTGAAATAACTATCATTGCAAATAATGTTGCCAACAAATTGTTTTCGACATGAAATAGAGATAAATTCCCATTGCTCAAATCCATTGTTTACTCTCTTGCCTTTGAACATTGTTGCCACTTGTTTACATAATTCAGTTTTTGGGAAAGATTTATAATTTTGTTGATAGTTCAAGAAATGTGTCATCAGTTCTGTTGATAGCACGATTGTGGATAAATAATGTTGCCACACTCTCTTTCAAAATATGTCACGAAAAATAAATAAGGCTATAAATATTTGAGATAAGTGAAATGTTAAAAAAAATTATCCTTTGAAAATTTTGTAATTCTTTATTACTAAATGTAAAACGTTTCATTTTTATATGAATATTTTAAATCATTTTACTTACATTCTCTGATTAAGTATCTTATTTTTGCTCTTAAATTAAATCAGTTTCAAAAGAGCAATAAAAGTTTCGATAGGTTTTGATTGTTATTATGATATTCGATAATAAAATTTATCTTTCTTTAAATAGAATGCATACTTTTCGTTTAAATAATAAGTAGGTAAAATTTTTTTTAAAAAAATTTCGCAATTGAAAATGTAAAGTAGGAGTATTCAATCATTAAGTACTTCGTATTTAAGTTAAATAAGATAGGCAGTAAAACTTCATTATTAAATTTATGGAAAAAAACCAAACAAAAAGAATGAAAAGCGTTTCTTATTAAATTTGGAAACATGATTTCGTTACCTTTTATGCCACTAGAGGGCGGCATTTAAAATTTTTATCCCTAAGAAAGAATTCTATTTTTGAAAGTAAGAAAGAAAAAAAAAATACGTTTATGTGCTTAAACAACAAAACTGACGTAAAGTGATGTGTGTGTGTTCTAGAAGAAAAAATAAATTGCATAATTCTATTTTCCTTCATAGAATCAAAGTAGTGTTTCGGTTAAAACAGGAAATAAGTTCTATATAAATAATGAATACGACAAGACTCATTAAACCTTCACCACTATGAATAAAGCAAAACCCAAAACTTAACAGAGGGAAACATGCCAGATGAATTTTTACAAAAACTGAAAGAACTTCTTCCAAATAAAGAAAAATGCTCAATAATCTGCCATCTATAAGTATGTTTGGTAAATGACCTCCGAAGTATCATTTCCCTTTAGACTTCCCTTAAAAAATGATTTATAAAAAATATTCAAATAAAAATACTGAAAAATTTGTATCTTAATTAAGGGTAGAAGATTCTCAGATTTTCTATGGACAGGTAAAAAATTTTAAAATGAATATTATTATTGAAGTCAATTCTCATTTATTCTAAGTAAAATAATACATATAAATGAGAAAAATGCCTAAATCAAAATTTTATAAATTGAAATATTTTACATTGTAATTAGGTAAAATGGAAAAACTAATTAGAATATACATGGGAAAAACATATAAGTGTGAAATCTATAAAAAAATTTATATATTTATAAAATTGAATTGGTACACTGGCCTCCAAAACTTAAGGAACAACATACTTTTCGAAGCTTACCATAAAAATGTCCATAACAATAAAATTTATAGTTTATATAAATGATAAAATCAAACTTATACAAATTTATGCAAAAATGCTAACTACCACTTATTTTTTATAGAAAAGATCAAGTATATATGAGTCAGAGCAAAATATGAAAACATCAGGTTTTGTAATTACGCGAGTAACTTCTGTTGATTTTCAAATTTTGTTAGCAGATTGTTGACAATAGTCAGTGGGTTTCCACAATGTCTGAGAGAAGCCATTTGCCCGTTAAAGTTGTGGATGGATGGAATCGGGGATGTAACAGGCTAATGCTGCTAGGCGCCTTAATGCATCACGCAGTGTGAGCCACAATCGCTGAAATCAATAGCGAACTGAAGCTTCTGTGTCCAGAAAAAAATGATCCAGGCCAACCACGAATTACAACATTTGCAGAAGACCATTTTATTGCTCTTTCGGTCCAAAAGAGGAAAAACGTTTTTGCACCGAATTTTGTAGCGAGCATCAGAGGAAAGAATATCCTCGAGTACGGTGTGAAATCATCTTCACCATGCAAGGTGACACATTGTGTGTGTCCTCCTCACCGAATGATAGAGAAGGGGCCACTTATCTTGGGCTAAAAAACATGTTTCCTGGAACAGACAGCGATGAACTTTTGTAATTTTTATAGATGAGCCTGGATGCACATGAGAGAGTGATTCAGGATGTGTGCTGATGTAGAGGGAAGAAAGTACCCGATATCATCAATCAAGCACTATGGAAGGACACAGCTCAAGCGTTGGTGATAAAATGGTTTGTGCAGGGATCTCACTCGGAGGTCACATTAATCTGTATGTGTTCTATGTAGGAACTATGACTGGTGTGAGATATCTGGGTGAGATACTTGATTCATGAATCAGCCCAATTGGCTGTAATTTTATTCTGATGAATAAAATTATGTACGACTTCATAGTTCTTAGTTCCTGAAGAATATCTTGGGAATCTTTGTTTGTAGCAAATGGAATGGCCAGCTTGATCTCAAGATCTGAATGAATCTGTAAGACTATCTTTGTCAGACTATATTATACGGGATGCTATTTTATGCTCTCCTCCAAGTCTGTAAGGAAGCTGGAAAACAGGTTTCTCAGTGCCCGGTTTTCACTTCGATTTCTGAAATAGACAACTTGATTGACAGCAAAAGAAGTCGATGCCACAAATGCATTCAAACTGGGGGTGGACATATCCCTTATTAAAAAATTAATGGATTTGTTAAGTTTCTATGACATTGTACCACATAAAATTGAGATTTTACTTTTTTCCAAGAATAGACATTTCCATCGTGGATTTATATTTTTGCTGTAAATTATTAATGCGTTTTTCTTAGGTACACTTCTATGTTGCAATCAATACATATCTATTTTGAACACAAATTTGGTGTTTCTATATTTATTCATTTTCACACACAGACACAAATTGGGCGTAAAAAAAAAGGTTATTCCTTAACTTTTGGAGGTTTGTGTCTCTGTGTATATATGCATTCCAGTGTATATGAAGAACTTTTAAAGGAACTCATTTAAGGAAAGTCTGTTAGACTTCTGACCTACTACTATATTAATTGAGAGAATGGAAGGAGAATAAGAATAAAGTATATTTGAAATTATTGTCGAGAATCAAAATTGCAGTTTTTGGTTACCATTAATATTCTTTATACCATTCAAGTGCAAGTACAGTTCTGACTGTTATGGATTTTGCAAAAAGTAATAAGAAATAAAATGTCCAAAATGATCAATATCGACTTTAATGGTTTTTAAGGCCATAAATGACAATTTCGATAGCATTCATGCCCTAAGTCAATCAAAATAAGCTATGTAAATTCTAACATTCACTCATTAAGATTCTAGAATTTACTGGCACTGTGAGAAGGGAAAATTAAAAATAATCCAAAGAGTAATAGATTAAAAGTCAAGAATAACAGTATCTATTACTGTTATTACGTCCAATGATGTTCAGTCTTCAATGTCATCGAAAGTGCGAAGCTAAAGATTGCTATAGAAATCAAAATTTTCGGGATTTGCGAGATTTATACCTATATTGCGTTAATATGTTATCACTTAATTTTAGTAGGATTCGGGAAAAGGTAGATAAAGAAATGTCCAAAATTTGTTTTGAATTTTATAATCCATAGTTTTTGAATTTTTGATTTAATTTTTCATATTATATTAAATCGATGAGATATATTTCATATCATAATTTGCAGTTTGCTTAGTACTTCCATTTAAATCCTGATAATTAATTTGACAGAAAAAAATCTCCAATTAAACCTATATCTTTTGAACTTTGTGTTACATTGATAGTGCAATAAATCAGCGCATGACACTTTACGAAATAAATTGCTCATTTTTTTTAATGTATAATTTTAAATACCAATAAATATGAAATTGTTTCGGTATCATTCAATAAATATGCAATTGTTTTTTCGTGTCTTGTTTAATTGAAATTTTGGGTAAATTCCCTATAAATTGAAGATTATTTAAATATTCTAATGATAAAAATTTGGTATAAAAATTTATGATTGATTAAATAAAGGAATGGAACCCCATAAAAATTTTCAAATACTTGGGAAAATAAAATAAATTTAAAGTTAACTACAGAAAGTTGGAACGTGTAAAACTTTTAAAGAGTTTAATGTCCTAAATATTTTAAATGAAACAATCATATTTCACTGTCATAAGTATACTCATATGTCATAAGTAGATTATGTTAAAATTATGATCCGAAAGATAACGGTAAATAGGGCACGTGATCAACACGTAATAGTTACAAAATATTTACCTATTTTCCTAAAACTTGGTATGAGAAAACTCGTAATCTTATCACTAAGTTGTCTAAACATTATATAACATACTTCAAATGAGAAAAATATTTAAACAATGAATGAAATCCTCATGAATAATTTATATTAGCATAAGTATGCAAATCCTGAAAATATTCAGTCGGTCACATATAGATTTAAATATAAAATATATGAACACAGGTAATAATTTATTTTATTTATGAAAGTAAAGAAAATGTACATTGCAAAATATTTTGAAGGTTACCTGGTCAAACTAATCTGCTGTGTGTTATAATGAGCAATAAAAGCTGCTAATTTCGTCAAGGACTGTTTACCAGAGCCTCCGACACCAATAAGAAGAGCATGTCCCCCTGGTGCTCGGATAATCCTCGATATCTATAGGATTAAGTTAACCAACATTATTAATAAATAAAAATAACTAAAAATATATTGCTGTTAAACCATTTTGAAAGCTAAATTTTGTGAAGAACATTAGATTAATTTTAAAGCTGTTCAGTTCTTTTTTCTAAAACCTCCACAATCAATAAGAAAAGCACGTCTTGTAACCACCAATAAGATGAGTGTTGGAGAAATAAGAGCAGCGCTTTTTGTTGTACAGGGATAATCACTGATACATATATATTTAATTTATTATTAACTTCTTTAATTTAATAATAACTCATAAACTTA
>JAPDSC010026389.1:960-73570 GCA_026290005.1 Latrodectus geometricus
CATACTCACCAGTTTCATACTCACCAGTTTCATACTCACCAGTTTCATATTCTCTACTTTCATATTTATTTCCGCAATCGTCGGTTGAACCACCCCCGAAAAATCCAGAAATAAACCCAGTTATCAATCCGTGTTGTTTACAACCAGATTTCTGTTGCGTGGTTCCTCCTCCAAATATACCAAGCCCAAGTGCTACGTCACCGGTCGGTCCTTTTCTCTTTCCAGGCACGCCACCACCTATACTGTCACTGGTAGCCTCCACAGCTGCCACGTTGTTCGATGATGCCCCGTTGCTAGTAGATTTCACTTCTCTGCCAAGACCACCGTCATTCCTTACTTCCGATGTGTACAAAGGATTATTTTGTGCTATTCCAACATTTTGACCAAATATCTGAATAGGCTGAACATCTATTAGAAAAATAGCGATGAGGACATGGGATAACCACCCCATGTTTAGGCTCAAGAAGCTATCCTTTCGGTTACCGTGCCTTAAACGAAGAAATTGCCCTTTATATAGCCAGAGAAGTAGCATTAAAAAATTTGACATATTTATTGATATAATAAATATTTTATAATCTTCACAGTAATTCAATAGCTAGCTATTGTGTTTAATATGTATCATAAAATTTTATAATTTCTTCTTCTAATAGATATTTGCATAGTTATGCGGGGAGCAAGTTTTATATCTTACACAAAATAATTTATTATTCCCTTTATAGCTGCTTATAAGAAAATATACTAATCCTATTATCTATTTTATTGGAATATATATTGATTTGAATCTTTAAACCGTGTAAATACCATTTTATAATGCCTTTTTCTGATTTTGGAAGGAAAACTAAACTAAGACTTAAATCTTCAAAAATATAAATGAAATAGAAATAATGTACTTATTCAATTAATTTGCAACTGTCGCATGGGTTTACACAATTAAGAATAATATTACATGTGTTAATATTAAATACATCACTTTTACTTAAAATTTGGTGTTGAAGATTCATTATTTTATGCAAAATTGTTTGGCTTATATTCTTAAGTTGACGTTCAATTTACAATAAGTTTTCGTATTTTAATATTGTCTGAAAGCTTTTCGCATATTCAGAATATGCTGTATTCATTTCCTAGATATACTATAGCAAAAATGTGTATTATAAATTTACATATGGTTGAAATTGTTAGACTACTTTCAAGGATCTGGAAAATACCTGACTGTTATAATATTATAGATTATCTTTTTAGAAACAATATTTTTAGTAAAAAATGTTTAATTGAGATTTGTTATTTCTTACAAATGACAATATTTTAGTCGCAAATCAAAAATTTGTATTTAAATGTCTGTTAATTATGTATACTAACATGCGTTATTTTTATTATTTTTTACATTTTAGTTTTTACTGAAACTTTGATAAAGAAAATAGATACGCTATCTTTACTTTTTTTTAATTTGGCTCTTTTTTATCAATTAAAAAGGTACGTTTGTTTATTAAATTGTAAAAGTTGTAACTAGTCTATCATAAATAAATTTTATTTTTCGGGCTATAATTATACGAATATGATGCGCTTTTATAGAATGTAATAGGAAATTGTATTTTTCAATTAATTGATTATAAAAAAAGTTAAAAGTTGATTATTTAGTTTTAATTTAATAGTAAATTTTGATTATATATATATATATATATATATATATATCTTATTTTTGTTGTCATTAGAACCCATGGTGGGCCTTACCTACAACATTTCACCAGTCAGCTCTGTCCATAATTTTAATTCTCAAATGGAAATCCTTTAAAATTTTAAGGTCTTTCAAGACATAAAGTGGCATTATCCTTGGTCTATCTCTTAGTCTGCCACATGGACTTCTTATGCAAGAGTTTAACCACTCAGTTATCAGGTCATCTCTCAATATGCCTAAGCCATGAAAATCTCAGTGTTTAGATGAATCTTACGGTATTTTTATGATTTATAAGAGCTTCCAATTCACCATTAGTTCTAATTTAACAACAATTATTATTGTAATGGACCAAAAAATTTTCTAAGAATTTTCCATTCTAAAGTTAGTTAGTTACATATTTTTGTGCGAAATTCCAAGTCTCGCAGCCATGTTACCACGGGACAAATAATTGTTTTACATATTTTAAATTTAATTGCCCTCTCTCTGGGTCAATTCATTTTTGTACTGATACTGATAAGAAAGATAACAATGGTTTTCCTTAAGATTCAGCAATTAATTTCTTCTGAAATCGTATATTGTGTAAAAATTTATAATTGTATCCTAGCATAACACGTAATGTAACACGTAAAATTATTAACATTTTTTTAAATTTAAAGTTATCAATTATTAGATATTCTCTACAAATGCTCATAAATTTAATTTTTTCCATGCAGTTTGTTTTTTATTGATTAAGCCAAAAGATTGCTAATTTTATCAATTTTTTTTATTTTAATTAACGCTTCTTTTTTTAATGCAGTTTAACTATGTCATCGACAAATGCATAAATTTGAGTTGTTTTACTAGTAAAAAGGTCTCTGAAGTTAAATTTTCTAATAACAAATTAAAGTATTAAATTATTAAAGGTGATAATTTATCACCCTGACGGACACTAGCATTGGTGTCGAAAATTTCAGAAAAATCATTCTGGATTAGAACTTAGGTGTTAGATTCCTGTAAATTAATTTAGATTAGTTTGACTAATATAATTGGTATCCTTAGCTCAGCTGAAATTTCAATCATTTTGGACCTGTCCATCTGATCAAAATCCTTTTTGAAATCCCCAAAATGATCAAATAGATTGATATTATCGTAAAGCTCCTCAACAATGTTTCCAATTATATGAATTTGGTTCACAGCAAAGCAGTTTATCCTAAAATCACATTTTCTGCTTAATATTAAGTACATCAAAAACCATATTGTTGTAGGTATAGGTTTTTCATATTTCTGAAAAAGGAGCATTGATTATTTTTTTTATAAAGTTTTAATTGAATTTTCAATTAATTTGATATATGTGAATATGAACATCTTTAAATTATACTATGTTTGTCATTTTATGTTATTAATTTGAATTTGATAAACAGAATTATGTAACTGTAATTTCTACCATTTATTTATTTATTTTTTTTTAATTTTACATCAAATATTATGGTTTTTTGTTTTACGCAAATGACTTCTGATTCTAAGAAGCATGTATGCAAAAAATTTCAATTATTTACTATCGAAACCAGATGAGATCAAAATGAGACGTAATTGAATGTGATGAGATACTTTCAACTTAAGGAGGAATATATTTGAAATTTCAGCGGTTTCAAAATGTTTATTTAAAGTTGTAGAGCAGCATCACACCCACCCACACACACACACACATTCAACGAATAATTTATGTGACATAATGTTTCTTAGTTATAAATAATGCACCTTTGGTATATTTATTAATCTTTAAAATGTTTTATTTAATTTTGTAATAACTCTTGATTCAATTGTTATTGAATACAATAAAACAATTATTGTATTCTCATCAGCATTTTTTTTCTTTTTACTTAACACTAAGCTGTTTTAGGTGAAAATGCTTATAAAGATATTTTTTCCATCGAAAACGAATAATTTACTGTTTAAAATTTCATTTACATCTGTGTAACTAAATGTTTCTTATATTTTTCCCATTTGCCACAGCTTATTTGCTAGCTAAAAAAGCATTTATTTTGTAAAATTCAAGAGATTGCTGGAAATCGAATAATGATAGAATAATTTAAGTTCTAATTTAAAATTAATTTCTGAAAATTTTATTTTCTTCCATATTTTAGCAAACGCATGAAAATAATTTTGTGTAAATTATTAAATATCTTTTTATTAAAAAATATATAATAATTGGATGGCAGTTACTAAAATATTCTTATAGGAAATTTCCTGCTTTCAAAGCTAAATTATGAAAAGCAATTAAAGAACAACTGTAGTTCGCTTCTTTTGCCAATTCCCCCATCATGAGTGTAGCTTAGAACAACATAATTTTGGTCCATAGTCAAATGACGAGGTTGGCACCTGAATCAGCATTTCCCTCTTAAAGTTTTCGTATCATATCAATGGTGAAAATGAAGAGTCTACTAACATTTAATTAGATACTCACATCTCGATTGCCTTCTTCTTTGTAGGGTGTCGAACCAGCTATATTTTTGGCATCAGAACCGCAATTTTTCTCATCAGGTTACCTTGGTCTAATATATCACTAAAAGGTGCTTCTAAGTGATTGAAACTTCCATTCGGCTGCATTCACATTACTAGTAAATCTTAATTCTACGCTAGGTACAGGGATGTATTGAAAAACACATTCTGTAGGACATCTGATTAATTTGAGAGTATTTCAAGGTAGTTTGATGATTCTCAAGTGCCTTCTCATTCACTCGCCATTCTGATTTTTTTAATGGTGGTGTTTGTTTGAATAAAGTCGCCTAGGCTAAAACAATGTAAGACAATACCTAGTTATAAATTACATAGCATTCTGTGTAATACGAAGGCAATAGTTTTTCATGACTAAACGATACCTCTCTATGACTTAAGTTTTAATAGCTTCAATAGAATTTTTTGGGATATATCAATAAGTTGATTTCATTCCCGTTTAGGAATACCAATGAACTTATTGATCAGATAGCATCAAAATTTCGACGCTGCAGGTGGACCAGTGATGGAAGCGAGAGTAAAGCTAATGAATGCACATTGCGTATGAAAGACCCATCACTGGGACCCCCCTTTCACTGGGCCGAGAAAGCACAACTGTTCCAGAAGCTGATTCCCAGTTCAGACAAGTCAGTACTCTGCTTGGCTGATGATATGGTCATGCTCCTCCAAAAAGGATAGTCGGCACGTAACCGGAACAAACCAGACAAATCGCTACCCCAACCCATCGTAGATGCCACACTCCTCGTCTTTTTTTAGTTAAAGAGCTTACATGATAAAGCCGGACACGTAGTCAGTCACTCGCAGTATATGTGCGGGCTTGAATTATCTTGCCCTTCTTGGGGGTTTTGTGGGAAAGGCATTAAAATTTGCTGCAGAATATAAAAAAGCTCTCGTTTTTATTTATTCAAATGTTCGAACAAATGATTTCGACATCATTATGTCTGATCTTTAGGCCCAAGAGTAGGTATGAATATCATATTATATAATAAGGCATCCAGTGGTTAAGCCATGGAAACCGGAAAAGGAATACACCCTTGTAAATTAGGTGCAGGGATCAAGCAGGAAACCTCAGACATAACCTGTTACCCCAAAGATATATTTTTATTTGAAGAACATTGAAATTATAACATATTTTGTGTTCATACCACCATTGAAGAATACTACGTATCTTTATATGGGTCAATAGGGAGTACACTACTACTCGATAACGAGAACGACGCCTTTTCCTTCCAGAAGACTCACTGTAATAATGAGAGATGTTCCATGTCCTACTGATTATCAACTTGTAAATAAGGAAATGGTCTTCAATTTAAATAAAATCAAATTCTTTTTGTTAATATTTATGTTTTGAATATATATTCTTTCGTTGAACCTTTAAAAGCATGCCTAGATACACAGCTATGGATGAATTACAAACATACACTAATTATCATAAATTAAGGAAAAATAAAAATAATTATGATAAAGCAAAAAGCTATGAGTGGAAATCAATGAAACTTATGTGCCTTATACAATACATAAGAAGGTAAAAAATAGCATAAAAAGAAACTACCAAGATATTACGGTGTTATGAAAATTAGCATATGTATACAATGAACAAATGCGAGGTGTAAGTTTGGTACGTTTGTAGGTGTAACCTTTAATGTGAAGTATAATGAACCCGAAAAGCAATACAACTCTTGCAGCGATGTGTAATGTTCTCAGTTATGTGGTCTATTAAGTATTGGAAGTGCTAGCCACTTTTCTCTTCCAAAGCAGTGGAAAACATGGCTAGGTTCTTAAGAGAGAGATTGAGCGCAGCTACATATCGTTTTAAAGTGTCCCAAACAAGCTCAATTGGATTAAGATCCGATAATCGAACTAAACACAGTATGTGCTCAGTTGTTTCCTGCTCAAGATAGGCATTGACGATGCGAGACCTGTGCTGTCTCGCATTATCATCCTGCAGCACGAAAGCATTACCTATTGCTCAAAGATAAGGACGCACATTAGCATCCACGATGTCATCTCCATAGGGGAGAACATTAACATTTTCACGAGAAAGGGCAAAGAAGTCTGTGCATCTACTAAAAGAACTACCTCCCTAAACATGACGCTGCCGGATCCGTAAGCAACGCTTTCACGGATATTTGAAGGATCAAAATGAGTTCTACGTTCTCTTCGAAGGAAAATGCGCCTACTATCGCTTTCGAGGCTAAACGTGGACCCATCAGTAAAGAGAACAGCCTTCCATTGATCTCGCGTGTTGACATGTCAATTACAAATGTTCCACCTATAGAGTGATGTGAGCGGGATGCAAATGATTGGTCGCCTCGCATGAAGAACTTGTTCTTAAAGCTTTTGATGCATGGTTGATCTCGATACCAATCTTCTGGTGCTTGCAGCGCAGAAGGATCTGAGTTCAATCTGAGTTGCAGTTTTCTTCCTTCTTGGGCATAATAACAAATCGATCATCGGCACCGGTGCTAGCGCGTGGCCGTCCTTGGTTGAACCTTCTGGAGGCCGAATCCGTGGTTAGAAACTGTTGCCAAAGTCTATGGATTAAATACGGACTCACATTCAGCTCACATTGAGTCACATTCATTCACATTATGTGTCTTTCGAGCCAGTTTCTTTGTTCGACCGAGGAAGAATAAAATCATATAGGTATTACAGTTTATCTTTCGGAAAAAATCGGTGATCGTGTTGGACGAAACAAAATAACTATGATGTGGAACTATAATAGCTGAATGCAGGAAGGCATGTTAGACCAACAGGACCGATCATACCAACCTCGTTGCCCTATTCACGTGAATACAAACGCATTCTGTACTTGATAAAGATGAATCGCTCAGTTACATCACGAAGCACAACTGAATCAGTCTGTTATGCATGATTCAGTCTCCGCTCGTACTATTAAATTTCTTTTGCAGTTGAGTGGAATGTTCGAAAGCCTCCACTAATTCATTTACCTTTGACTTAAAACTGCAGACGTTTGGTCAGACAAGGTGCGATGTATGATGGAAATGAACAATTTATTGAAATGATGATGTTTTTAATTGACGAATCTAGCATCTGTTGGCAGTCTTAAGATTTTCGAATTCGAGTCATCAGACACCGGGAAGAGAAATTGTTGAATTGTTGCACTATGCATCGATACACTGGTGTCCAGATTCCGGTATCATGATTTGGGGTGGTATTGGATTTTACTTCCGCATCCTTTTAGTACACATTGCCAGTGCGCTAAGCAGACAACTCTACATCTCTGCGATGTTTAGATTCTTCCAGGAATTCAGTGTTATCCATCAATTATATTCCTACAGAATAATATACGATTACAAGTGGCATTCAATGTTCAAGCATTCTTTACTCATCATATTGAATTACATAATTGGTCTGTTTTCTGGATGTATCGTTAATCGGAAACGTATGATCTATGCTTCCAATAACTGTACCGAAATACACCAGCCATTGCTACATCAGGTCAACTTTGGCAATATAATGAAGTCGCATAGATTGGCTTGGACATGGTTTGGACACAAGGGATACTTCCAAAAACTCTTTCATTCTATGTCGAGTGGTGTAGCAGCTGTTATAACCAGCAATGGGGGCTACACTTGCTAATTTTTACATCATCCATACTTCACACGAGGCTGCAATTTCAATCATTTGGTCTTTGTAGAACGTGTTATTTGCCAAATAAGTTTTGCTTGGACGGTAGATCTATCAAAACCAAGATTAAAGAAAAACGTCAATGCACATACTGTGGCTCACTCTGCAACACCAGTGGAGTTGCAGATAACTCGGGATGGGTGCTAGAGGTTTCCTAGGTTTTCCTCTAGCTGCAAGTGAATATCTTCCCACAAACATTCCCTAGTAGATACATGATCCCAGCCTTTGGGTTAGGTACAGGGAGTCTTGCTGGTGCTCACATGATCCCAGCCCGCACATGTAATGGTGACACTCTCTGCGAGAGTCTCATCACGCGGCTTCATGATGTGACTTATAGTTTCAATAATAAACGGAGAGTGTGGCATACGCATTGGGTTGATGAAGTGGTTGGGCTGCCTTGTTCCTGTATCGAATTGACTATCTATCATTTATGGAGGATTTGGTTTTAACATCGATCATGCAGTTCAATAACTCGTCTGGTCAGAAAAGCGGTTGCTGAAATAGCTGTGTTAGTGGGGGGAGAGCCGTATGATCCTCTTGCGATGGGGGGGGGGGGTTCGTACGCAACGGACACTCTATAGTCTTACTCTCAATACGCTAGTAGGCTGTCATATCTCTGGACATTCTGAGCTTTTCATTTAGGGTGACCAGTAATGTTTTTGTATGTATATATAACACCCTTTATAATATTTAATGGACGAAAATGGTTAGTTTTTTTTTTTAACTTGCATACTACTATTTGAATTTTATTTTATTTTTCAGTTTCTTTTCGTTTGATCCTTTCTCATTTAATTTCAGTAGTGTTTTCATAATATTTTCCTCTTTATAATTAATTTTCCATATCTAATTTCATTTTCATCGTATTTCCATCTTTTCTCATTTCAATTATTAATTATTTAATTACTAATTGTTACACGAGAAAAACTAAATATTTTCTTGATTTGAATATTCCTAATTAATATAGTTTTTCTTTCCAATTATTTAAAATCTTTGTTACATTTAGCTTTTGAAATTATAATATTTATCAATATTCTTATAAATTTATACATATTTAGGAGAGGATTAAGGCATTATTTCTTTTTATTACAATATTATAGCTGGGAATTACGACAGTTGGCTTTCAAATAATAGATCTGATTGAATGTAGCTTTAAATGACACTTATTGTTGCAATTATTTATAATTGTGAAACAGACATTACGAATATTACTCTTAAGAATAAGCTATTTTATTTATTGTTAAAAATAGAATTGGATAACATAATTCAGGATGTTTTATGAAGCAAGCATATATAATTGAATATGTGTTTGTACTTCTGATATTTTTTGAAATATTGATATGTGGTTGGGTAGAAACTGAAATAAAATTTTCCTAGAATAAGTTCTTTTATTCAAAATTTACTGCATATAAAATTTCTTGATTTAAATGTCTATATTTCTATTTATTATGCACTTAAATTATTTATTATACTTTTCCACATTTGGAGGAAAATAAATCCTGACTGTCCAAATTTTATTATTCCAGAAGTTTCGATCTGTTTGTTTAGTTGTGTATGGTTCACGTTGAATGCTCAAAAATGAAATGAAAATGTCACTTACGCATATAAAGTTAAATGCATTAGCAAATAAAGCAATTTCTAGAAGTACCTAATAGGCTCTCAATATTATCTATATATGAAAGTTAACTATTAATAATACACCTGCTTATGTATAGGTAATTTTTCCTCAAGTATATAATTTGGTTTTAAGAGATTTTTGTTAAATAAATGGCAGCTCGTTATGCTACTTGTTCTGTTTAAATATTTTGCTCTATGTGAATTCTTGATTCTGTAAAGGTTTAAGTTATTTGCTACTTTTCACACTCAGTTTTGCAGAATTCTTTTTCAGAATAATATATAATGTGTTATACTTATCACAAATTAAGAATTCCTGTTTTTTATTAAATTTATGGATGCCATTTTATCTTGAAAAATCAGGATATATTGATTAATCACATTATTAAAGCAAATTATTTTTACTATTAACATTTTTTCATTCTATAAAGTTAAAAGTTGCGAGTGAAATATTAGAAAATAGGATTTTTCAACGGTTTCTGAGATTGAATATTCAGTTATAGCTGAAATGTAGTTTAAAATTTATATTTGAAACTAATTTAAACTTTTTTTTCACGATTTTTATTTAAGTATAAAAATAGGGCTTACATAACAAGATTTCCTACATAATATAGAATTATTATTTGTAATTTTGCTCAAAATTTTTGATATTTTGGTTTAAAATTTGAAAAATTGTATTATTTTTGAAATTATTTTATTATTCTACGATTCATGCAAAAATTTTTTTCTTATATTCGTAAATGTACAAATTTCAGTTCTTAAATTTATCATCAATTAGTGTTAATGATTGATTTTTTGTTTCCTATCTTTTTGCGTTGATTTATTTCCTATATTTTTTTCTATTTTCTATCTTTTTGGTTGATTGCTTATTGCTCCAGAATCATTTTTAGCACGAAGCTCAATTAGACTGCACATTTGTTTAAACTAGATTCCGAACTACTACAGAGACCGAAATTGGATTCGAGTCTACGAGCTGCTGAACTGACGTTCAGAGTCCTGACCATTCGACTGCCAGCTCTTGACTGCTTAAATTCATAATTTAATAATTATAGTGAATAAAAAAATGGAAGAGTATTGTTTTCTTAGTTAAGAACAGGTTTAAAAAGTCTCAGTTCTTATCTTTTAAAATAATAATTCCACATAGATGGATTTTCGAAAATTACTCCAAAAGTAAGACTTGTTGAACTAGTTGATAAATAAATAAATTATAAATAACTAGTTGCAACAGCACTTGATAAATTTGTTAAAAAATATTTGTCATTGTAGCCATTAATTTGATGATATATTAATTTTATTTAGGTAAAAGTTAAATATATTTAAAATTAATATTGTCTTTAATTTTTGTATTACAGTCATCAGAAATCCTCCTACTTCATCTTATTGTGTAATATTAAATTGCAATATATGTAATTTTAGATTGTGTTAAGCATAGTATTAGAAGAAATATTAGATGTAAAATTAAAATATTTAATATCAAATGTGAATTATAGTTCACATTTAGTATTGCATTGGAGAGTGTTTTCCGTTTCTCTCTCTTTCTATCGTCATAAAAGTCAAAGTTGCCATTTTCTCCCGTTATTGAAAAATTTGGCTAAATTTCATATATTCCACATTATTTAAAAATATCTAATGTTTTCTGAGAAAGTATCTTTAAACTAGAATATATGAGGTATAGAATATCGATATGAAAATTTTTTATAGGATATAGAGTTAAATCTGTCTCATCTAAAATTTAATAACAATTTTGACTATCTTCTATTTACTATTTTTTGAATATAATAAATATCTACGATCATAATATTTTTATTATTATTTAATTTATATCATTAAAATGTTTGTCAATAAGCATTTGAAAATCAAGATGTCACTGCTTATTGATATTTATCAGTAAGCAGTGACATTGAACTAAGTACTGAATTATATTTTAATAACATGTGCAAAATTTATACAATATCAAAATTTAAAATCACTATAACTGTCTAAATTAAAATATTACTTTCCAAATAGTTACGCGAATTAAGACCATAATACATCTTACAATCTGATACTTTTAAATTTAAAAAATTATTTTTTTATTGTTTTTTAAATTTGTAATCAAAAATTTATTCTTAAGACTATAATACCATATTATTGTTTATAACATTAAGCACTTAGAAAATTATAGCTAAATTTATTTAAAAATATTTAGATTTTCAAATAAATATTTATATTTTTCAATAAATATGATATAATATATATTTTTCAATAATATAATATATTATATTTGTTGAAAAATTTATTATTGAATATTTATATTTTTAGTTATATAATATTTATATTTTTCAATAAATTTCAAATAAATATTAATTTAAAAATTTTAGAACTGTGGCTCTTTTGTACATTCATCTCAGTAGATATTTTCAAACAGATATATCGGATAATAGTGGCTCTCAAAAGTGTTCGTACAATTTAAAATCTTGTAGAAAAAGCATTGTTGTCCGGAATTGAATTCGAATATAAAGCCAATATTTTTTTTTTCCATATTTTCTTCATACTATTCTGAATAAAACCAAACTTTTATTTTTGAATATTGAATTTTTTTTTCTAAAATTAAAAATGTAAAGAATACAAGATAAAACACGCGTGGCACAAAAGTTATCGTTCATCGAAACATTTTCGTAAAATTTCATATATATATATATATATATATATATATATATATATATATATATATATATATATATATATATATATATATATCGTCTAGCAGTTTTTTTTATTTTTTTCATTTTGGTGATGTTTAGAAAACTTTTTGACTTTATTCTTTACTCCGTTATATTTTATATAATACCGTTAAATTAGTAAATTTATCCCGTTCTGCCGTGCAGTATGGGATAAAACACACTAATCGAAAATAAGGTAAGAAGTAATCACCCAGCAAAGTTCACTCAACGTGATCAGACATTCATAGTTAGAAAATTTGTGTAAAATCCATGTTTGATTGCTGTAAAGGTTTCTACAGAATTAATTGAAAATTTTCTACTGCAATTTCACCTGAAATGGTTGGATGAGTATTCATATCATCTTGGCTCTCTACTCGAAGAAAACTTTTTGTAAATGCAAAAAATAGAAAGCTTAGACTTTCCTTCGCAAAATCAATTATAAATAAGCCAAGGGTATTGGAATCATGTCTTACTTGTAGATCAAAACAGAGCGAACATTTTTGATTCCGCGTATAATTGTCTACAGAAAAAACAAATAAGGAACTTAGTCCCAATACCTTGGCTGGAACACTAAAGCATGGCGGTAAAGGTGTCCTTGTGTGGAGGTGTATGTCAGCATCAGGATTAAGTAATTTGGTATTTATTAATGACATGGTGAACCGAGATGTTTATTAAAATATTTTGAAAGTTAATTTAAAATTATCTGCCAAAATATTTTTTTTCTGTGTTTTGGATTATTGGGTTTTGGGTATTGGAAACAGCTTTATTTTATAACAGGATAACGACCCTCAACACACAGCCTTCAACGTTCGCCTTTGGTGCCTCTATAATTGTCCACAAGTCTGAAAACACCACCACCTCAGTCACCAGATTTCAACACGATAGAACACATTTGGAGAGAACTAGAGTTTGAAGACACGGCATATTGATATGAAAACCGAACTAAAAACTATAATGATGAGGAATGGAGGAACATTGATGCGGATATTACAAAACATCTAGCAAACTCTATGACTAGACATTATTTGAATGCTCATTTAAATGCTCTAGGATATTCTAAAAAACAGTAAGTGACAGAAATAGTACAATATTTATTAATACCTATGAATTTTTTTTTCTTTGAAGTGTACGAAGACTTTTGTGAGGTAACGTTTCTGTTACATTTTGATTATTGATTTTCCAAAAATAGTTTTATCATGTTCATTAAATATTTTATGTAGTTTTGCCTAGAGATATCCATAGATATTATTAGAAATTTCTTATTTACAAATATTAATTTTTATTAATGAATATAAAGCAGTATTTCACTGAAACTCGTAAGTGTACTAAAACATTTGGAAGCCACTGTATCTTGCATAAAAGATGCTAAAATTTACAAAAAGATCCAAATTATAAAACAGTTTTCTTCAAGAAAAATAAAGACTAGCTTGTCATTTTTAGAAAATTCAATATTAACTATTTCTTATACATAACTTTTATATCTTGTTAACTAAAAGATCTGAAAAAAGAAAACAGTTTAGGATATTAAAATTTATAAAAAGCTGTTCCATGTCAAAGCAAACTAAGCCTGTATTCTAAAAAAATATTCATTTATACTTACAAGTTTTTCTATTTGGATACATTAGATTGCAATGACATTTAGAACTAAAGTTTTTCAGATTTTAACATTTGTACCGTCTTGCAAAGACATATCACTGGCTTTCAGAAAGATGATTTTCTAACACTGTCTCGAAGTGATAATGCTTATCCTGAAAAGTCTTCAAGAAAAATAAATTTTCCTTCACAAATTATGAACTGATTTAAGGTATATAACGAAAAAAAGTTTCCTAGTTTTGTTCCTAAAATATAAATATCTGTTTTGAACTTCTAATATCATCGCTAATAATTTTGTGGATCACTTCATGCTTTGTCTACATCTTGTACTCTTAATTTCTCTATGTAATCAATATTACCGAAAGAAAACTTAAGATATGAAACTTTCAACTGGGTGTTTTTTTTCCTCCTGAGAATCATAACTTTCTTAGCACCTATTATAAATTTTCTTACTTGTTCTTGAGTTAATATATTTGTCTGGTCAAAATGGATGACTTCATAATTCTCATTCTGAATCACAAAATTAATTTCACGTTAGCAGTCACACACAGTTTTAACAATGTATTGTTAATTTTCATATAAAAATCATTTTTTGTTTTATTGTTGGTTTTATGAGAAGTATAATTAAATGTTTCAATTAAAACCAGAATTTCTTCTTCGGCTGTAAGATATTTGATGATTGGGGCATTTGGGAAAGAGAGTTTTCAAATCTACTTTCAAAGGTATTTCAAACATTGCTCATAAAGAGTATACTTGATACCTTCATGAAATGACACGTTTGTCATAATTCCATTCCCTTGGACCATTTTCTAGTTTTATTACTTTCCAACCAGGAATTTAGCACTTTTTTCAACATACTGATTTGCACACTGAACCAAACTTGGAGTCTGGCTATGCCTAGATTTTCCCTGTACAATTTTCAGAGCCATCCACATTGCAGAAGCGTCTTTTCTCATCTGATTACTGAATGCGTGATCATTGTCACTTTGAAGAATACTGGGAACCGCAAATATAAAAAATTGTTATTCAAATGATATGCAATTTCCACACTTTTCTTTTTATGAATTTCATCTCATAGTTTTGATATTTAAATATAATTTTGAAATCATTATCTGGTGGTAACTTACCTGCCAATAAAAGGGACTTCCATCTTGAGTTTATCACTTTGAAAATCATTCTCCTAACATGTCTTTTCTTGGATACCTTCGACTCCTTTTGAAAATTTTCACACAATATAGGAACAAAATAAAAATAAAAAAAGTAAACCTAATATATAAATAAAAAAATAAAGTTTCACTAGCAACCTTTTTGTATTTTTCAAAGCTCGTTTATTATTTTGCTGCTTTAACCGTGACTAATTGACAAATGAATTCATTAATTATGTAATCATTCCTATAATAATATTTAAAAAATTACTGAAGTTACGTGAATCTGACATTAACAAAGATCTTCAATAACAGCCTGAAAATCCATGTTGCTTAGCAACGGCATACAAGATAGTTGCCCTGCAATCTGAACGCATTTTTAAAACCTTATGGTTTTTTATTGCAGTGCCTATGACGAAATTGGGATTTCATAAACTAAATGCAAAATGTGATAATTTTTTAATAATTTGTCTTGTTTACGAATTTTAATTAAAGTTTTTTTTCCCCCAAGTACCAGCTAGGTTGGCAATGTGGAATACGCTGATCCACTTTTTCAACTGAACCATAATTTGGGGTGGGGTCCGACTTCCTCAGTATACACATGCCATAGGTACCCGTTAATAGGGTAGGCAACCATTCATATAAAGAAAAGACAAAGACAGGAGAGAAAAAGACTTAGTACATCCATGCCAGAATTCGAACCCAGGACCTTCCTATACGCAGACAGCCACGTTGATCACTATACAAGGTAGACGGCACCAAGTTTAGTGATGATTATGATTATTTCCCGGAAATTAACACAATCATTTATCAATAATTTTTTATGTAAAAAATATGGAGTTTCATTATATTGACCGCGACATGCTCTATTTGAAACATTAGTCGGGATGCCTTTTAAAGTAGGTTCGAAAATATCTTTTTTTCTCAAATAACATTATCAATTCAGACTTTAATAGAAATAGTTTAATAACACTTCTGGTAAAACTGATTGAGGAGAAGATGATTCTAATGTGAAAATTAATGATCCATTGCTAAATAACCGTTTATATATCCAATTATTATTATTATTATTTTTTTTAAATTTAGAATCTGCGAATAATGAAGTGATACCATTTTAACCAGACCTATATTTAAACCAAGCAATACAGAGAAAATGCTAAAGTAGCTTCAGAATTAAAGACAAAAAAGACAATGATTGTTTAAAATCTTTTTCTTCTGATATTGTTCGTAACACACAGTGAAACTACGAGTATTATATGAAGACAGAAGGAAGTGATCCACGAAATTTAATAGCGATTTTATTAGACATTCAAAACGAAGATATTTATCTTTTAGAAAGAAAAAAAGTGGAAAAACTTTTTTTAAGGGTATTACAGAAAGTTAGAGTTTAGAATTAGTGAAGAAAAACTTTCTTTGCTTGAAGATTTTCCAGATCAAGCCATATCACTTGGAAATTGTGTTAAATTATTTTTTGAAAGTCAATAATGTTAACAATGTGAACAATTATTGATATTAATATATTATTATATATATCTAATATGTCAATGATATTAACGGAATATTAATAGGACAGAGTGCAAATTTAATACATGCGAATATAAAAAATATGAAAAACTGTAATTCTTTGTCACAATAGTCAAATGCATGTATCTAAATAAGTAAACATATAAGTATAAATATAAATAAGTAATTCTTTAGAAAATAAGTTATTTTCTAAAGAATTACTTATTTATATTTATACATGGTATATTATTTTGGCATGAGGAAATGTTTTTATAAATTCTAATATAAATTGTTTTCTTTTCCAAGTTCTTTAACCAACAAAACATGAAAATTATCTATAGATAAAATTTAATTCAAAATTTGGTTTTGTTTAGATAAATATTATTATTAGTAAGTATTTACTAATAATAATTATATTGAAGTATTTACTGAAATTAACAAATTAAGTTTTATTTTTTCTTGAGAGATTCTGATCAATATTTATATTAATATATTTGTCAACGTCTTTTACGCCTGATATATAACTTATGCTATTATGTAATATTGGTTTTAAAATATCTACTGAAATGAACGTACAAAAAAGAAACGGTTATTTAAATTCAAATATTCACAATTTAAGTTTTATTCTTTAAATTCTAAAGAACGAAATGTTTAACATTGCTTGAAAATACTTGAAAAAATTAAAATATCAATTTTATACAAAATAATCGGAATTTATCATATTCCCCATCACGAGTTGGGTATTATATATTTTTACCAATAAAAGTGATAAATTTTCAAAAATTTTTTCCATTAACCAATTTTAGTGGAGATTGGTTGTCACCGGTTGTGCTGTCCATAACACCGATTAATTTACCGTTACACACACACCATAGGGGTAAATAAGAAGTCACCATTTAACATAATACGAATAAACAGTTTTGCTTATTTATGTAATTTTTCATAAAGCATTTTTAAGCGAAAATCCTGTAGGTATCAGGTTTTGCATTTCTTTGTCATGTGAACATTTTTAAATGATTAATTTCTGCATAATCTCCTATATTATTTATTAGTCACCCTCTGAGATGAAGGTTTTATTTATCCTTACGACAAATGTAAATTTTGTTTTTATTTAATTATTTTATAGGATTGCAGGAACAGCAAGAGTGATCATGCTATTGAAGCATTCTGGAGGTTTTTAGATTGTCACAGCTCAGAGTAATCTTTAAAATCTGTAAAAATTTTAAAATGCAATTTAGCAGCACATTGTAGAGCCCAACGCAGTGAATTTTTTAATTTAAATACGTGTCTAGAATGATAGAATTATACAAATATTACTAAGCGCAAATTATATTATTGGTTCACCGTTGTCTGTTGACATACATCTCAAAACTACGGTAAGCTGATTATACTAATTTAAGATGAAGATACCAAGTTCAAACCCGACCACACTGTTAAAGAATTAGAGATAGATTTTATGTTTTATTTTCTGTAAATATCCCATGCTGGAATAGATGCTTGAGAGTGTTCGAGGTTTCCTCCTTTGCTACACATAGATACGTCCACTACATATGCAAAATCCTATCGGAAGATGTGACATTAAATGACTTAAAATGGCTATCGGTTGTTAAACTGTTAATTAAGTGGAGTCAAAAGCTATAAAAATATGTTGAGATGAAATATGTTTAATTTAAGTTTGGTATAAGAAAAGTAGCTTTAACATGGGATATGACCCCCCCCCCCAGGAGCAGTACTGCACATGAGATGAAGTATGATGCTTTCAGTTATGCAGTCTATTAACTGTATAGGAAGTGCGAGACGGTGCTCTTCTAAAGCAGTTGAAAGGGTGGCTAGGGTTCCAGGAGGGGGATTGAGAGCACTTAGTTTTAGGGCGTTCTAGAACATCGTTCTAGAGAGTTCCAAACATGTTCCATTGGGTTAAGATCCGGTGACTGAACTGGGTGCAACGTGAGCTCAATTGTCTCCTGCATAAGACAAGCATTCACGGTGCGATCTCTACATAGTTTAGCATTATCATCTCGTCGCACGGAAGTATCACACAGACGCTGCCGGATCCGTATGCAACGCTTTCACTGATGTTTGATGGATGCAAACAAGTTCCACGCTCTCTCCAAATGAAAATACGCTTAATATTGGTTTCGAGTCTAAACTTGGACTCATCTGTGAAGAAAACAACCCCCCATTGGTCAGGTCCAGTGGACATGTTGACGTGCCCATTTTAAACGTTCTCGCCTATTGCGCGCCTTAAGCATGACGCAAATGACTGGTTGCCTCACATCCACCACGTTCGTGAACGACTTCGTTCGTGAAGCTTTCGAACGCACGGTTTATCTCGATACCAACCTACCGGAGCTTGCAGCAATGGAATATTTGAGTTTAGCAGAAGTTGTGGTTCTATTATTTCGTATGCATAATGACAAATATCGATCATCGGTACTCGTGATGGCGCGTGGCCGTTCTTGGCTGAATCCATGGTTAGAAATTTTTGCCAAAGTTTTTTAATCAAATACTGAGTCACATTCAGCTAGCTAGCCACTTCTATCTGACGTTGTCCTGCCTCTGGTCTTCCAATAATCACCATCGAATGATTCCTGGAGTTCATTGTTACAATTTCTTTATACAAGATTTTTCATCTCAAACACACAATTTCAGTTGCCGTCTTTGCTCTGAGTCATCATTTTTAAGTTGCTGGCAAATTATGCATTCCGACAGCAGCGCTGCTATTTTGCATAATCTCATATTGTTAAGCTCCTTTTATTTACCCACATATTAAAATTTCATTGAAAATGAATTTTTTTTGAGATAGTTTTTTAAATTTCTCAAAAATTTATTTTTGTGATTTTTTTAAAATTTTTGGTAACCAGTGTATACACAGTTGATTGGTTTTTAGAAACTCGATAAGACTAGTAAAATAGTAAAACTAGTGTTTTAGATTTTAAAACTCAATCAGTCGACTGATAGCAAACGATGGTCCTCAGGATGTTCGGAGAACGTCCTCTTACGTCCAGGTGGACGTAAGAGGACGTCCGATAGGGCTTCAGCGACGTCTTACGGACATTCTCCGCACGTCCCATGATCATCCCTTCACTGGATTGATAAAACTGAATGCTAAGAATGCTTAAGAACTAAACACTGGGGATTTCGCGTTAGGCTGACCACCTAATCAGAATGCCCTAGAGCCTTCGGTCAAGTAAGCAGATATGTTCAATATAAGCCTTGGGCAGTCGTTTCACAGAGTTTAGTTTTCAGTTTAGATCTTAAAACTAATTCTTTCGTTACCAAACTGCTCTCTCTTTATAAATAAAATATTACAAAAATATGATTTAATTTGTATTATATGAGAAACACATGCAAAATGAAATGTACAATAGTAAACAATTCTTACTTTCATTTTGTTGATTGAAAACTCGGGCACGCATTTTTTTTTGTTTCAAAATTAATTTTTAAGAACACATTTTTTCCAAATACCAAAGCATTTCACGAGTGTTTTTTTTCCAAAAAGTACTTCAATTTTATTAGTCATTCATCTTCTTGTTTTTTTGTTTTGTAGGTGGTCTCAGAATGACTTGATTTTCTTCGTTTGATATCTAAAAGCTCTTTTTCATTTTCATTCCTCATATTCTTAATCAATTAATCATTTAGTTTTTACATATAAATTTCATCTGAGTCAATATTAAAAAAAAGGTCTGAAATGAAATTTCCTGCAGCAGTGGGTTTTTTTTTTTTTTTTTTTTTTTTTTTTTTTGTCGAAGTTCATGGAGGAAAAAATTATCATTCAAGTCGTCAGGTCTATAGCATTTACAAATCAAAATGACTTTGATATCATTTTTTTTTGCAACACCATTTCAAGTATATTTTGGCAATGCATTTTATAAAATGACAGGTGCAATTCATGCCAATTTTATATAAAGCTATTCGAAACCGTGATCACTCTCTGCAAGACTACTTTTCCATATTTCCAATAGAAATATTAATTGCTTTTAGCTTTATTAACATTTACTGCTTTTAGCTTAAAATATATACTTCATAAATTAAAAACAAAAATCGACCAGTTCCCTAAATTAAAAGAATTATTCAGTCTGTTTTATAACTTGAAGCTTACCTACAAGTCTATTTAGCATCTATTGGCCGCTCATTTGTCTATTCATTTCTTGTAAATTGTATAATAAATGTTCTTATATATCAGAAATATTTTTTTTCGCTAAAAAATATTGTGATAATATTTCTGAAATAATACTATGTTACTAAGGATTGTGATGATGCTAAAAATAAAGCAATAAGAAAAAAATTGTTTAAATGCTGAAAGTTGATTGTTGCAACAAAATTCTTTTTCGTATTTTAATTTGATTATAGAAATACACTTAGAAGATAAGAATATTTTAAACTATATTAGGATGAATAAAAAATTGTTGAACGATTATTGGATAAGGTAATACTTATAAAAAAGTATACATTCATGAGTTTTTTGAAGACTTCATGAACGATTGAATGCGACTTCCCAGCAAACACAAAGATGTTGGGTATCCATTGGTCCGCTTGAGCCCGTCTTAGTCAACAGCTGTCCCCCGCCTTCGTCTATAAAGAGATCGGCGTCAATGACGCTGGGCCAGCAATAGCTGCTGGCCAACGCTGGGTAACCAGCAATGCCGTATTGGCCGCACTTGGTCCATGTAATTCCTGGTACATACCCATGTATGGTTATGCATCGGTTCCCTGTCGTTTGGCCGGAAAGCCGCTTTTACTGACATTAATCTAGTTATAGCTTATTAATTTCTACAAATAAATTTTTTTTATCCTTTATCCATTTTTATCTGAATTTATATATTGTAAACTTAATATAGAATTATGGTATATATATATATATATATTCATTAAATTGATATTGAATCTTTTTTGATTATTTAAAAAAAAAAAAAAAGTTTTTTCCATGAAAGTGTCAAATGACATTAAGTGCACAATTAGTTCTTTAGCAATTATATAGACACAGATTTCAAAAAATGAATTTCCAACGTCTACCTTAGTAAGCTGATAGTGTTAACGATGTTTTACAGCTTATTTTTATTGAAATAATTTTTAAACTGTTTATTTTTAAAATTTATTTATTATAAAATTTTATTACATTATTTATAAATTTCTTTTGTAATGCTTCTTTAATAAACAAATTTTAATTTATTTCTAAAATTGGAACTTAAAAATATAAAAATTCTAACTAATTGTTTTAAGATACTGATGATGATTCTATAGAATTATAAAGTACACACATTTTCTTTGTATGTTAAATTAAAGTTTCTTCTTTCATATCAATTAACTCCACAAAACAAGAAGTTGAGAAAAATAAATAATTATATATAAGATAAAAATTTTTTTATTATTTACATATGGTTTTTGTTGTGTTCAATAAAAACACAATTTGTTCATATGAGAAAAAAAAGAATAAGAAATGGTGTTGTCTTCAAAGGAAGTCATTTTCAGTAGAGGGTATGGTTTCCACAGACGGCCAGCAACGTTGAACAACTTTGGGGCATGAAGTCAATGAGGCTATTAATCAGGAGTTGGGAATTCTGCCCCACTCTTCCATAAGAGCTCTTTCCAGTTCTTTGACAGTTTGTGGGGGTGGTTGGTGGCCAACAACTCGTCTTCCTAGAGTGTCCCAAACGTGCTTTATTGGATTCATGTCTGAAGAACATGCTGGCCATTCCATTTGTACGATTCTTTCCTCAAAAAGAAAATCCTCCGCCAGGTTAGCACGATGTGGCCTGCAATTATCGTCCATTAAAATGAAGTCATCTCCGATTGCTGCAGCGCAAGGGACTACAATAGGTCTGAGGATCTTATCCTTATACCGGTGACCAGTCAGAAGCCCAGCTCGAATGATATAAAGGTCTGTGCGCCCGTCAATGCAGATGCCACCAACACTCCCCTACCGCCAAATGTGACATTTTTGTGCACGAACGCAGGATTATTCTTACTGCCACGGCCCTTTCAGATAAAAATGCGCCTATTATCGGGATGAACAGAAAAACGGGACTCGTCATAAAAAAGAACATTGCTCCATTCATTTCTCCTCCATTTCACATGCTCTGTTGCTCACTCCCTCCGGTCGCGACGATGCCTTGATGTTAGTTTAACACATACCATAGGTCGGCGAGCATACAGATCTACACCATGGAGCTAGTTGCGGACAGTCTGAGTTGAAACCGTGGTGTCAGTAGCCGAGTGAAGGTGTTGTTGGAGAAGAGTAGCCTTCATATTCCGATGTCTCCGAACCGTTAACACTAAATAACGATCTTCATTGGGCGTCGTTGCCTTCTGACAAGCCAATACGACATTGCCCTGATCTTTGACTTGCGCTTCCAGTCTCCAAAAAATGGTTCCAGATCCTGGAAATCATATTTTGTGACACTCCAATGGCTTGTGCCATTTCAGTTTGAGTTTTGCCCATTTCTAACCTACCAACAACTCTCCAAGCTTCTGAATCGGATGACTTCGCTGAGACATCGTACTCATGGAAACAAAGCAGTTACTGAATGTCGATCATCCTTGTCTTCATTGTCTTTTATTCCGTTTAAAGTCAAATTTTATTCACTGCCGCTGAAGCGACGTTTTTTACGTCGAACTCAAAATTTGCATACTCCACAGTTTGGAAATCAGAAAAATTTGCATTTGTGATTCTCTTCCATTTTCGGCAAAAAAATTTCGCTTATATAATTATTTTATATAAAACTTACAATATTATTTAATTGTTTTGAGCAGTGTATTACGAACTAACTTTGCTTGAAAAGAGTTATTTGAGCTCATCAATATTTGCCAGAATTCGGCCAATATTTCTTCAACATTATACGAAAACACAATTTTTTCAAAAATGGATTTTTAATGTTGAAAAATACTCTATTATTTAACAGTTAGAAGACTAAAGTTTATTGAGAAAAAAATATAATGTAAAAAGATAAATTGATTCAAATAAATAATAAAAATGGAACAACCAGGATATTCATTAATTATAGCAAATGTTAACATTTGAGGAAAAATAGCAAAAATTGAGTTGATAAGGCTTTTTTTGAATTAAGAGATATATAAATCAAAGGGGAAAAAAAACTTTATATAATACTTATTTCTGCATATTTTGGTATTATTTCACAATATTATAAATTGGAATTAGGAAAATCCAACAAAACTCTTTTTAAAATTACAATGTTTTATAATTAAACTTATAATCAAAGAGCCAATCTAGCCAAACAGTTGAATTGTTATTAGCAATCAGTTCAATAGTTAAAGGGTTTGATTCACTATCTTCGGTGTGAATGCATATAATAGTAACAATTTTCACTTAGAATTAAAAAGGCATAAAAAGTTGAATTAATTTGATATTAAGAAATAATTTAATATGGAATTTCACAATTTTATCCCTTTAAAAAAGGCGGAACGGTAATTATTTGTAACATAATATGCATATTGATATTTGAATATATATACATACACATATTAAATAACACTTAGTAGCAAATAAAAAATTAACATTTATTCATTTTAATAATTGTTTAATTTTTAATTAAACAATTATTGTGACAATCAATGGTGACTAATAATTTAGTAATTGAAAGTAATTTCAATTAAATGACGTAATAGAAATTTAAAAAACCTGACTTTAAAAATCCGGAAATCTTTGTTATGACTTTTATTTCTTGTAATACAAAATTTTAAATTGAATTCTACATTTTCAAGATAATAATAAAAGAACGTTATCAATTTATAGCATACTCTTTGCATTTTATAGTTTAAAGAATCCTTCTCTGAAATAATAAAAAATCAGAAATAGTTAATTAAATATGTATCCAAAATAATGAAATCATTTTTTTCAATTAGACTAGGATTACAGATAAGTAAAGTTTACAAAATCAAATAATTAAATTTAACACTGAATTTTAAAACAAATTTACACTCCTCGAAGCTGTTCTGAGAAACTCAGAATTTAAGCTTCCCTTTTTTACTTATTTTTATTTTCATTTATTTATTTATTTTTTATTTTTTTTACAAGGTATGTTTTTTAGATTTACGCAAAAATATATGTCATCAAAAGTTTTGAATACAAGCATTTCAGTTGTTGCTTAGCAAATTTACATACATTACAAATAATTTACCTAAAATTATGCTTTAAAGTTAATGAAAATTAAATTATAAATTATTGACAAGTCTCACATAACTTTTAAATTCTTATTTTATCCGAAGCATGAAATTGATATTAAGTCCAATATAATTAGGAATTGAATTATTGATTGTGGGCTACTTTTACAAAATGTAAATCAGACTGGCGAGATATTAGAAACACTACGAGCTTGTTAACTAGTGTACAAAGCAAAGTATGAACCAGTAGGCAACAATAGATAAAACCATATAGTTTGTTGCTTAATATCCAACTGTAGCTCCCAATGGCATTGAAAAATTTTAAGGAAAAATATATATTTATATGCTTACTTGTGTGTGGTCATTGATAGAGACTATATATAAGCATAAATACACATTAAAAAAAATATTTTTCATCATAATTGCTCAACACTTAACAGATATGGATTTTTAAATATCAAAAGAATAAAATTCGTTTTTTAATTCCTAAATATTTTAAGAAAAACAGCATTAAATGAATATAATTTTTAAGAAAAATAAAATGAATCTTACAAATAAATTCGATTGTACATTTATCAGTAGGGTTTACAGTAAATGTTTAGAAAAATTAAAGATAACATTATAAAGCTAGCTTTTTTATGAAATGTTTCATGGTAAACGACTTCAAGGCATTTTTTTTTATCCTTTATTAAAAAATGATTATTTTAAATTATATAAAGTAAAGCAATATTTGTCAGCACAACAATATTATAACAAGGCTTGTTTAAAATTTTTATAACTGAGAAATTTGGATATGCAGAAACTACATAATTTGTAGATTAAATTTTAAATTTCTTAAGTTTAAAAAAAAATAATTATAATTCTTGTGGAAAGTGAAACTTATTTCACTCCAAATATATATAAATGAAATTTATACTTAAGATATTCGGAAATAAATACTCAGTATTCAATTAATTAATAATACTTTCAGAAATATTTTTAAAATGTACATTTAGATACATGTAATTACTTTTTTAACATTGCTGTATAACTCATTGGCAATGAGGAAACTGATTCACCTCCTACGTCGCTATGCTTCTGCTATATTTTTGCCTTCCTTGAGAAATTATAAACAATTGATCGAGATCACATCTAAAAACGGACAATTCCAGTATAGTGATATTGTACTAAAGCTGAGTCTTTTTCAAGATAAAAGCAAAGTATTTGCAGGAATATAATATTAGTTTTTGTATATAGGCCATGATTACAACGGTATCATAATAGAATTGGTTTCACAACGCCTGTTGCTTCTCATCTATATGTGGATAGTATATTTAATGGAAAATATCTGTTCCAAATGAAATGTTGTTTGACACCAGAGTTTTTTTTTATGTTTATATGAACAAAAAAATATATGTTCAATTGGCCTATGGTGGGTATAGAAAAATATTTTAAAATTGATTAATTACATAGAAAAATATAAAAGGTCATTTCTAGTAAAATTTATTTAAATCAAATCATATTGACAAAAGTAGTTTTTTTAACAAATGTATGTTCTGCAAGATATCACAAAAACATTTACAAATAAAGAAATGTGACCAAAGTATTTCCTTTGTGTATTTTGGCAATCTTGCCTAGTAAAAAATTACGAACACAACAATCATAAAAACATATTAAAAGTACAAAACAAGTGAACGAATGTTTTTAATAATGTTTATTATAAAATAAGTTTAGGTTCTTGCACTCATAATAATTATACGGAAAATCTTCCATAATAAAGAATGAGTTTATGTTAGGTGACAAGAATATTCACACTTACGAAATAAAATAGAACAATCCAAAACAAACATAAAATATGAAAAATATTATATACCTACGAGATTCCTTGAATCCCACACAATATCAAATAGGAATTCTAAGTTTCGATCTCAAAATCATTTGCAATCTCTTTTGTGAAATAGCACATACAGCATGATAATGCATAAAATATGAAGTAGGGATTTTAAAAATATTAAATGCTTAGTTTATACATAAAAATATAAATTCAAATCATCTTTTCTACACAAAAATAAATAAAACATTCTCAAAATGGACAACACAAAACTTTGCATGTTAAATAACAAGTTTTGTTTTGAATAATTTGGTCCAATATCTGGTCTTCAAATTAAATGTTTTATGGAATAAATTTTAATAACGAAAATAATAAGCACAAAATAATTTCAATAAAAAAAGTGCATACCATCAAAACTTTTGATTTCAATCTTTATGTTTGCTGTGAAATATTCAAACAAAACTCACTACAAAAGGCGTATATTGCAATTAAAAACCATTAATAAATTTGGCAATTGCCCTGATTATGGAAGATTAACCTAATTATGTTTATTACATTAAAACAATAAAATATTCATGCTGCTTACAAATATAATAGTTTAAACAGAATATATTGTTATTTTAAAATTATATACTGAATTTTAAAATTATAATTATATATAACTCCAAATTCAAAACAGATAAATTCTTGAACTACATCTAATATCATACTTTTCCATTTCACTGATTTATTTAAAATCATATTGTTTCCTTATATAGCTCAGTAATTATTAAAATTTAAGTAAATAAAATAAGTTTAAATTATTTATTTAACTTCAAATCATTAAAGGGAGTGAAACTAAAATTAAATAAAACTTACGACGAAAGTATTTTCATCAACTTTGTACTTGTAGTCCTCGTAGATCATTACACAAATCTGTGAAGTAGAAGAAATTTGTTAATATATATATATATATATATATATATATATATATATTCAAGATTAAATATATTATTTGCCCATTATCCTGTCAACCGTTTATTATAAAAAAAAATTAGCGCAGGATATTAAAATTTTTATCATTTTTCCCAAAATACGAAGGAAAAAAACAAAGCAGTCCACTTATATTTTCATTGTAATATGTAGATGACTTTATCGTTAATTCATATTCAAATTTTAGCTGATACAAATTTAAAATTTGTATCAACTAAAATTTAAAAAACAAAATGTGAGTTTAAATATACTAAAATATATGTTATGCGAAAGTCGCCACTAAGCTGCATCATTTGGCAGTATTCTTTTCACCAAAATCGTCAACATATGACACAAGCAATTTAAATTACATAGTAATATTCCTTATGAAAGCATTTTCAAATATTTTCATATTATTTCTTCAACCACAAAATTGTAAATGATTTTCACTTAATATCAATGTGTCATATTTCTACAGAAATTGTAAGATATTACTATAAATTAACATTTTCAGTTCAACATTTCAACAATGAAATTAACATTCCAGTTTATACAATTTTCGAATACTAAATAAAGAAAAATTTTGTTATGAAATCCACAATGATTTTAATGGTTGACAGGTTAATACATAAATATGATGTTATAAATGTGGCATATGTTTGAAAATGCTCATTACTTAAAACAAGAACAGATGCTTCAGAAGACTATGCAAAGCAAGTATGCAAGATTTAAAAACAATGTGTAAGACAAAATACGCATCAAATGTTTATTTGGGTAAAAAAATACAAGTGACTAAAAAATAATTGTAAATAAGAAAACATTTTAAAAACAAAGAGATTAAAAGTTCATATTAAATTCACAATTTTATAATCATAAATAAATGTTACAAAATCCTAATAAAAACAAACATTTAAATTGTTTTAAATACAATATTTTTAGACTGTCATTCACTGTACAAACTTGCTTCTTAACAAACAAAAAATCTTCGAAATAAGTTTAGGACTTGTAACAATCGAATTCTAATAAAAAAAAATTTAACAGTGAAAAATTTAATTTCTGATTATATTATAAGGTTAAATATGGAGTAATGAATTAAATATAGAGAAATATAATATTAGTTTGGGGAGAAAGTTATCCATTATTTTTTCGGTAGACGTCTGTAGTGATCGCTATCTCGTGAGGTATCTATAAACCAATTTCAAATTTATGCTCATACGAAAGGTGACATTTGACACTAAAATATTCTCATGCGGTTTTTTGTTTGATTAATTCAGTTATGAGTACAAGGTTTTAAAAATAGAAGACAACAAACAGAAAATTCGATACATTTTAGTTTTTCTTTTATAATGGCGAAATTGCTAACCAGGTGGCTAAAATTGTGAAAGGTGTTTATCGTCCTATATATGACTGTAACAACCAGTTACGCACAATTTTGGTTTCGTTGATTCCGTTTGGGTATTTGGATGCTAAAGATGCACCTCGCATGGATACAACATCGTCGAGAATGTCTATAAAATATCAAAAATTATTAAACTTGACAACATGTCAGCAGTCGTAGCTTCGCACAAGACCTAAAAATCTATATGAAAACTGTTCTAAACCTTTTTACAATGCGAATCTGAAATAAGTTACAAAAAGTTCACGTAAAAATAATGGATTTCTTTTTCCCCAAAATAATATATAGCACATGAATGGAATGAAAGAATATTTTTGTGCTTGATACATTGTTTATTTTTAACACGGCAATGAAACTATTCAAAAACATAAAATAAATAAAACGTCTAGAATATCGTTTTTCTTGTTAGCATGTCATCAATTGTTTACGAAATTTACGAAGCAAGGAATTAAATATTATTTCAACATACAATATAAATACATCTCTCATTCTTGATTAAATAAGGCTTCTATCCTGATAAAAAAAAAAAAAAACAATAATAAACGCGTACTTATTTTACGTATCTTTTGGCTCATAAAGGCAACATTGAATTCTGCACTGTTTCACACTAATGGCTGACACAAGCACTTCTCAGTTTTTGACGTCATATACTGTCAGGCGGTATAAAGAATAAAGAGAGAAAATCTATTTTTTGTTGAAAAATAGTTTTTAAGACTTATAAAGTACGAAGTTATCTGTAAAAATTATTAATATAACAGTAAAAAACTGTTTTACAAGAAGATAGTTTTTTTCCAATAGAATTAAAAATACTAATAATATTTTTAATTTATTATTATTTAAATAATAATTGTCTTAATTTTGCTGGCCAACAACTTTAAGGCCACCAATGGCCAGAATTTGTTGCCTCACTTCTTATCATGCAGCTGCGGCCCGGTTTCTTTTGGCCAGCTCAGTCCCAAGGCCGGAACCAAGCCATCAAACGGCTTGCGTGGCCAGCAGTGACACGGCATTTAGACGGCTGTTTGTTTGCTGCGTTACCGCTATAGTAACAGGTAGAACATTTGAAGATTTAAAATTTACATAAATTATTTCTCAAATTTTGGTAAAAATAATACAGAAAACGTAAATCAATTATAAAAGTTCTCCATAAGGAATATTTAAACTATTCGTAATTCTTAAATCATTTATTGATTTACATAAAAGATTAAAAAATCTAAATGGGATTAAATAAATTTAATTTAAAAATTTAAATTAAAACGAAGTGTAAGATGATAATCATTTAAATTAAATGGAGAATTAATAATAAAAAAATTTAATGCAATTTTCATTAACTGTGAATTAGGTTTTATATTTTAATACATTGGAAATATCAAATAGTTTTAAGCCTTCATTATATTTTTAGTGCTATTTCATTGCATGAACATATAATAGACATATAAAAATTCTTTTATATTTCGTTCATTGTAAAAATTTTCATAAGTATCTTATAATTTTTCTTACGCTTTCTTTATATTTGATTCATATTATCAATGCTCATAACCTGCCACAAACAAGCCACTTGGTACGCTTCTTGCGAATTCTTATATTATTTTTTTGAAATTTTAACAAATATATATATAAATTAGAAACTAAGAAGATAACTCCAGTAAATATTATTTTTTCAAGTTTCACTAAGAATATTTTACAACCCTTTGGGGAAGAGACACGCAACACTAAAAAGCTAATATTTATTTCTGTAACTAGCCCCACGTTAGAAGAAAAACCAGAATATTGCTTGAATATTCTTCAACATGTCAAACCACCCCATCCATCAATTTTACCCATAATGGTAACAGTGAAAGCAAGAAGATACTGCCAAAGATGTGATTTTTTCAAGTGAAGAAAAATGGCTGAAGTTGTTTGTTCACTTCAAGGATAGTCACCCAAATTGATCAAGGTTGTTGAGTGCTTACTTGCGACATCAGTTAAGGGAGTATTTTCTGTGACGAACAAAGCTTGTGGATTGATAATTGGGTTTGATTGAAAGAATCTACAGAAAAGGCTGTACGATATTAAATTCATATCGGATTAGCTTGAGAAGAATTTTACAAGATTAAGAACTAGAAAGACTTTTTAAAAAGGGGTTTTGTCTAATGATAATTACATGTAAATATTGCTCAAATTTTTATTCCCCATTCAAAGTTTTTCTTAAGAACTCATAAATATTAGCAGTAGATAATTAAATATTTAAATTTAATTGTTTGTGTCCTTTATTATTACCTCTGGTTAGGGTTCCTGGTTATCATAGTTACCATTTATTCATTGCATTGCGAAAAAACTACCTTCTAAAGCATTCTAAAATCCTAACAAAAATGTGTACCGTTAAATAACCGCTACACTGCGGGGGGAGGGGAAGTATTTCAATGTCCTGGTTGGACATTTCAGATCTCCAGGAAAATTACTCATAAATAACATTGTGATTGTTGCTGCACTCCTTAAGTTAAATACGTTGTACATCATGAGCTTATCTTTTTTGAATTTCATTAATTAAATTATGATCTATAAGAACTAAGAGCTTTAAAATCAACACACAGAATTTACTATAAACTTTAAAATGTAAAAGATCTCAAATGCATGAAAATGAAATTGACTAACGTTAAATTTTATCAGAAAAAAAGATTTCAGATATTTTTATTTACGCTTGCACAACATTTGTAGCACAAAAATCATAAAATAACATTACAAATCTTAAATACTTTAAAATACCAAATATATATATATATATATATATATATATTTATAAAGATTTTCTTTTATTGCAAGTTCCTCCAGCTGTTCCTTTGTCTTTCTCCTACCTGTTTTCGCCAAGAACCACTTGTTTCTTGAACAAGTGCGAATTTTGAATTTTGCGAATCTTGAATTTTGAAGTCTTCCCAGGTTTTGCAGTTTATTTCTCAACCTGACACAATAATTATTTTAAAATGTATTTCTCCAAATAGAATTGATATTTCAATCACAATAAAACTGATATTTTCTGAAAAATTTTGTTGTAAGCATGTAGCTCCCTTATCGAAGAGGCGCACAGGTATATAGTCCTTCCCCCACCGTCGCTATTCCACAGGCCCGTTTTTAATTAAACCTTGGATTAAAATTCGGCGGAGGAATTTTATTTATATAGGTAACAGAAAATAATCGAGACATATCAAGTACTGTGTCATTTCGAGAATTTTCAGATCGTGTAAACATTCCGGATAAAAACCAAATTTTATGGAACGAGATAGCACTTAAACGCTTTCACAAGATGATGCAATTAAGTTAAAAATACTTTATAAGTCAGATATGTGTAAATTAAGAAGAATTCTGTGACAGATTTTGACTTGCGTATTTTGAATATTAAGATTTTTTTTTTATAGAAACCATTAATAGTTTTACTAGGTATCTATAAAAATATTCTCATTAAAATTTTGAATATATATGTTTAGCTCTTTATTATCACTGATATTTATAAATACGACACTGAAGAGTAATAGAATTGTTCAAATACGATAGTTTCAATGGATTCTGTTGGCGCATGAAGCTGTGGGCAACTTACTTGTCAAATAAAAAAATATAATGATGTGCATTTTCAAAATAAACTGTAACCACCAAATTCTGATTCCTAATACATTTTGATCAAGATTTATTTGTTTATGTTAAAATGTTAATGTATTTTTGAAATTAGGATCCGAATAGTTTGTACAATGTTTCGAAATATCTAAGGTAAGTATTGATATTCTACTTTTAATTATTTATTCGAAACTTTAAAACATTTTTTATCAAACAATTTTTTTGCTAAGCTTATTAATTAAAGGTATCGAAAATCTTGATTAGGTAATTTTACTTTAAATAATCTTGCAATGCAGTTGAAATGACTGCGCATGAAAGCTCAACAAATCTCCAATAATTGAAAATAATTGTGAAAAAATTTTTATGTATTAAAGAGCACTTATTTACACAGTTTCATTCGACTAACTTGATATTAAAATAATTCAATCTGAAGATCATATTTGATTAACTGCTGGCTGTGTAAAGAGACTAAGTAAAACAAACACCTCATGGTAAAATTCATCACTCAAGAAAAAGGCATTGCTAGTAATATTAATTTAAAATGGTGCTGCCATCTAGTTTCGTATATAGAAACTAATTATAGTTGATTTTTTTAATCATGCAAACAGGAGCAGATTTGAATCTGCAAAATGTCAGGAATGTATCGAATCTTTTAAATATTTTCTGTGAAAATGAAAAGAAAGTTAACATTTTTAACTTTAGTAATGTTTTAAATAATATAATTAAATATTTAAATAAAATATAAATTTTCTAGAAAACCTACATCAGAATATAATTTAAAAATGTCACTTAAAAACTAATAAGATGTAAATGTAAAATGAGAAAAAAAATTACCATAAGAAGTTATTAATAGTCTTATTACTTTATTTCAATAAAATACTTTTCGAGTGAAAATTGCAGAATCCTTTATCAAATTTATTTTTCAGTATATTTTTATGAACAACAAAGTTATCATTCACAAGACAAACAAATAATTGGTCTACAATCTCATTGAGGCAGTGTAAAAACTGATTCTTAACAGTTTTGAGAGATCATCGTATTTTCAAGATCTCAGTGATCTTATACTATGAACCTATATTAATATGGCATATTCAGTTAATAGTTACAGATAAATATATTAAATTACATTAATTCATTCAATTTAATATATTTATCTATTACAAAAAACATAGTAAATGTAATTTTATTTAATAAACAAAGGGAGCTCTTTCTTATACAAGATATAATATTTAAAATTAAATTTGAAAATTGAGATAATCAATAGGAAAAATATTTCTAATAGATTAATAATATACATTTTTTTCCTTGAGATAATTTAACCACTATAATTCAAATATTGCTCACAAATTGAAGCTCATGAATTGAAAGCATTCCGAAATTAATATTTAAAAATTTTAATTTAATTTTTCCAATAATTTTAATGACATAAAATCTTAGCTATTGGTTATATTACTGCAAACATATATTAAATTATATTCACATTTTAATTGTCATGTTTTTTGTTTAATTTAATTAATTATGAAACAATTTAATCGTTTACAAAATTCTAAGTAGTCATTGCGATGATTATCTTGTTGCATCGAATGATCACGCTAGTGGGGCATTGGTGTTCCCCAGGATTTTGGCAAAAAATAAACAATGTGTGTGTGAGCAATGTACAAAATAAAAAGGAGACCTTTTTTTATTATACTTAAAGTATTTATAGTTTATTTTTTTTAAAGAACAATTTAAATAATTATTATAAGTGACTGAAAAATGGCAAAGCATGTAATCTCAGTCTAATTCCTAAATCATTACTTAATTCAAAAATTAAATTTGCTACATAAAATTTATTTCTCAGTCGATGATTTCTGAGATTTTCAAGGAACTAACAGTTTGTAGCAAAATGAGGAGGTGATTTCACTAAGGCGTCAGTCCTAAAGGTGACACAGGTCACCGAACTAAAGAAAAATTGCTTACTGCGATGCAAAATATTTCATGAAGCTGGAATCGATGGAGAAGACCAAGTAAAGGAGATGATAGGCCAACAGGCATAGATACTTGGGAGACAACACTTGCATTACTTTCCTTCTACTTCGTGGAAGGTGGATGTCACAGCAATCTATAAGCTTGGACCAGCACAGATGTGAAAGAGCGAAGTTTTCAGGCACTTTTGAATGGCTCAGAAAAACATGGAGAAATCAGTAAGAATACAACATCCTTGCTGTATATGTTTTAGCATAATCATAGTTGCCAATAGGTAATTTCATGTTATTGTAATAAAATCTTTTTTACTTTCTTCATGCCACCTTTCTCTTCTCTTTTCTGATTTATCTTTTTCATATCCTTCGAATTGTTCATTTCATTTTTTAACTTTCGAAAATTTAATTTCTTTTCAAACGCTATTGATAATTCATTTTTTCCCCCATTTTTGATAATTCTTCATCATTTGTTTATGCAACACTGTAATTCCTCTTAATGTGAAACATAATTTTTGAAGTTCTGTACAGTCGAATTCTATTAAGATGTACACTATTGGCCATTAAAATTGCTACACCAGGAAGAAATGCAGATAACAAAATGATATTTATTGGACAAATATATCATACTAGAAATAACAACTCATTAAATTTTCAAAAGATTTGGCTGGATAGATCCTGACAAATCAGTACCCAGAATAACCACCTCTGGCAGTAATAACAGTAGTTATACACCTGGGCATTGAGTCAAACAGCGATTGGATTGCATGTACAGGTACAGATGCCCATGCAGCTTCAACACGATGCCACAGTTCATCAACCGTAGTGACTGGCGTTTGGTGACGAGCCAGTCGCTCGGCAACCATTGACCAGACGTTTTCTATTGGTGAAAGAACTTGAGAACGTGCTGGCCAGGGCAACAGCCAAACATGTTCCGTATCAAGGAAGGTCCGTACAATACCGGCAACATGCGGTCGGGCATTATCCTGCTGAAACGTAGGGTTTCGCAGGACTCGAATAAAGGGTAGAGCCACTGGTCGTAACACACCAGAAATGTAACGCGCACTGTTCAAAGTACCGTCAATGCGAACAAGAGGTGACCGAGACGTGTATCCAATGGCACCCCATACCATCACGCCAGGTGATGGGCCAGTATGACGATGACGAATGCACGCGGCCAGTGTGCGTTCACCACGATGCCGCCAAACACGGATGCGACCATCATGATGCTGTACACAGAACCTGCATTCATCTGAAAAGATGACGTCTCGCCATTCGTGTGCCCAGGTTCGTCGTTGATCACACCATTGAAGGCGCTCTTGTTTATGATGCAGCGTCAAGGGAAGCCGCAGCCATGGTCTCTGAGCTGAGGGTCCATGCTGCTGCAAACGTCGTCGAACTGTTCGTGCAGACACTTGTTGTCTTCCAAACGACCCCGTTTCTTGACTCAGGGCTCGTGACGTGGTTGCACGATCCATTACGACCATGCGGATTATATGCCTGTCTTCTCGGCTGCTAGCGATAGGTGGCCGTTGAGATCCCGCATGGCGTTCCGTATTACCGTCCTGAACCCATCGATTCCATATTCTGCTAACAGTCATTGGATCTCGACCGACGCGATCAGCAATACTGCGATAAGATAAACCGCAATCCCGGTACGCTACAATTCGACCTTTATCAAAGTCAGAAACGTGCTGGTACGCATTTCTTCTTCTTACACGAGGCATCACAATAACTTTTCACCAAGCAACAACGTTCAAATGCAATTTGTGTATGAGGAACCGGCTGAACAATTTCCTCATTTAAACACAATGTAGGTATCGTTACTGGCGCCTGCTTTGTCTGAATGCGCTGAAAAGCTAATCATTTGCATATCACAGCACCTTCTTCTTTTCGTATAAATTTTACGTCTGTAGCATGCCACCTTCTTGGTGTAGCAATTTTAATGGCCAGTAGTGTATAACATTAATGCTATTTAATGATTCATTTGATTTTTAGCTCATGAAGACGAACAATTAAAAGAATAATCGTATTAAAAATTAAAGATTGTATTAATCTATTATTGTAACTAGTTGTGGTCTTACCATTAACACCGAGAGTTAATTAGTCCACCATTAGCCAGCTAGAAGTAGACACCTTAGGTGTCTGTTTTGATTTGAATTTTTAGATAGGCAAAAGACGTATCTAAAGAGTACCTAATTCATCATTGTGGAGGCCTCTACCGATCACATATTGACCTGTTCAAGTATTGATATGATTGACATTCTTAACAATCGTATTGTTAATGATTTTTTTAAACATACATAGGTTCGTGTACTTGATGTAACTTGCAGTTAGAACATGAGGAATGAGACAACATTTGCACCTCATTGTTTGCTATGCAAATTTAAAATATTACATTGATCTTTATTGGACGTTTCTTATTTTGGAAAATGTAAAAATGTTATATATTTTTTTTCATTTTATTAACAAAATATATCTAACAAAGGTTAATTTTTTGATTATCTGTAAACGCTCACGAATCGTACACAACTTGTTGTTTATCCTTGAAAGCTATGATATATTTCAAATAGGTTCCAAAAGATTGATGTCCGCCAAAAACTCTGTAATAAAGCATTGGATATTAAGTTGTCTTTAGAAAGTTGAATGCATTCAAAAATATTCAACTTACAACAATATGTCGGCATTCAAATTAATAATAATTCTCAAGGTGAACACAATAATGATAATCTCTTTATTTTAATTTTGGGAAAGGGAAAAAAATTCTGTGGTTTTATTTGTTACAGGTCAAAATTGAAACAACAGTTCTGTTTAAGTCGCAATTTGTATGAACTAAAACTTCGATTAATTTTTAGCAAGTAAAAAAATCGAACTTGTCTAATGAAATCCTAGAATCGATATTGAGATCTGTTGCTGTTGTTGCACCAGGATGCTTCCCTGTCTAGCCTTGAGTTGGGCTCTAATAGTTAGATAGAAGCAGTCAGAGGGGAGTCTTATAATTTAGAAGCAAGGACCAAGGAGAAGACTCCCCAATACTTGGCGTGCCACCCCAGAGGTATCATTTCATATGGAGGACATTGCGACATAATTAACGTGCCTTTGGTGAACACGACGGATCTTCGGTTAAGCTGGTTTTCGAACTCACTAGCTTCCGATAATGAGTTTGCAATTAATACTAACAGAAATATTGTTAATGTATTAATTAATGCTGGAATTATTGATATTCATTCATTGATATATAAATAGTCAAGATCATTCCATTTGTGTCTTTGAATGTCTTATTTCAGCGCTTTTACGTTAAAGTTATGATATTTATCATTTGCCCATATTGGCACAACTATCGCTGTACAGTACAATTAATTTGATTTATGCAATCGAACTAGAAAAAAACAAATGAATATAAATGTTTTTGTAAAAAATATTTACTTTAAATACATATATAAAGGAAGTACAGAAAGAGACTACTTATACTTAAAAAAATTATGAAGAATGTATTAAACCGAAGGCATAAATATAAAAAAATATTTTAAGAACATTTAGTGATGACACAAAGTTAGTGTGTAAATAGGGAACTTTTAAGATATTTTTAAGCCATTGGTGACTATAAAGTGATATTTAAAATTATTAAAACTTCATTAGAACTAAATTTGGTCAAAAATATTCGTATATCAAAATTAGAAAATTAAAAAAAATTTGTACAATTTATTTAAAATTTTCGTTACAAAAGAAAATTTTGAAAGTTATTTTTATGGTAGGAAGTGAAGTTTCGTCCAGTGAAGGCATCTTCATAAGGCATTGCGGAAAAGTAAAAACTGATACTTTGATCTATTTGTTTCTATAAATATAAACTTTTCTACAACGATAAAAAGAACCGAACTCAATAAGCGAACAATCATCTCTCAAGATTTTCACCTCTAAACATCTAAATTTTTCTAAGACCTTCAGAGGATTCTTCGGTATGCCTTAATTGAGTCCGAATTCTATATCCCTAATTGCTTGCAGCACTCCACTTAAAATTATACTGTGAGGGCTCATCGTGAATAGTGATAAAGACAGCGCTTGTTCAGTACAAAGAGTCCCAGATTTGATCCCAACTTCTGTTGAATAACTGGATATAGATGTTGTACTTCTGCTTTCTATGCAGAGGTCTGCTCGGGAAACAAAGGGACTACTGATTCATTAAATAAATTACATAAGTTTTAGTTATAATTTAATAAAAAAACTTATCTTTAAATGTTGCTGTTATGTTTAAAAAATGACCATCTTCAAAATAGGTATTTCTTATTATATATTAGGTTGGGGAAAAAGTAATCCATTATTTTTTCGGTAGACGTCTGTAGTGATCGATTTCTCGTGAGGTATCTATCAAACAATTTCAGATTTATTGTCGTTGGAAAGGTGACATTTGACACTAAAATATTCTCTTGGGGTTTTTTTGTTTGATTAATTCAGTTACGAGTACAAGGTTTTAAAAATGGAAGACAACAAATAGAAAATTCGATACATTTTAGTTTTTATTTTATAATGGCGAAAAGGCTAGCCAGGAGGCTGAAATTGTGAATGGTGTTTATCGTCCTATATAAGACTGTAACAACCAGTTACGTACAATTTTTGTTTCGTCGATTCCTTTCGGATATTTTTGATGTTAGAGATGCACCTTGCATGTGGATACAGCATCGTCGAAAATGTCAGTAAAATATCAAAAATGGTCGAAGTTGAGCGCATGCCAGCAGTAGTAACGCGCAAGACCTAAAAATCTACATGAAAGCTGTTTTAAACCTTTTTACAAAGCCAATCCAAAATAAGTTACATAAAGTTCACGTAAAAATAATGGATTTCTTTTTTCCCAACCTAATATAGTAAGAAATACCCAGAATTTCTTTTGAAATTAGAATTATTGTCAAAAATGTTTCAGTTGAAGACTACTTTAAAAGAAAATAAAGATTATCAGAAATTCTAGTGGTTTAATTTGTTATTATTAAAGTAAATGTGTAAATTTTTTAAAAAAAGCAACTTTTTATTCTTTGAATATTTTTTCACACTACAGCAATAAAACATTATTTAAATACTCTTAAGTATACGACTTCGTTGTAAAAAAACTAAACCACATAATGTCTGAGGTTCGTTACTGCTATTAATAAAAGTTTTTCTCGATTATAAAAAGGGAAATATAATTCTCCATCAATAGAAGATACTAATTATTTCTTTACAAGACTTTAAATAGGCCACATATGCTGTTGAAACGTGAGCTACAATTTTGAAAACGAAATATATTTGCAAAGAAAAATGCATTTAAAATAATCTTCATTAAACTGTCTGGTACCCGAAAAAAAGAGACCCATTACTGAAAGCCTCACCTAAAATGAAGTGGATTGACAACCAATGAAGAGACCAGAAAACTGTCAGGGTGACAAACTGAAAAAATTTATACGGGAACAAGACATCTTAGAATGGATTTCTCAAGGCTAAGGTCTACCAGGAGCTGTCATACCAGTGAAGAAGAAATAAATATTAAGTCTCAATTTGTGTGGAACGTGAGTTACAGTGAATTTGTGAAACGTGAGTGTAGACTCACTCACACTATGAATGAATATGCCTAAGTTGTTGATAATAGGAATATAATATTATATCATTTGAAAAATCAGTAGGATTACATTAATGAATGGGAAATCAGTTTTAAATTTTGTATTCAAATGAGAGGTTCACACTATCTTTGATAAAGTAATATTTCCATTTCTTTCGACTTTAAACTTTTTTTAATGATCTCAAAAATGACATTATTTTATGAATTATGAAAATTTAATATTATTTTCATCTGCGTATGGATATTTTTTATTTCATGCATATTGTTGGAGCACAAGTTGGGTCGTATGTTTGAATTAATCCAGTGAGGACCCAAAGATGTTTCGTTTTAATTTTTTATTCACAGTACAGACATCAACAACAAGCAGAAGGGATAGACAAAAAGAAAGTGAAGTGTTACATTTATTCGGAGCGCCATTAGTAATATAATGGGGGAGATGCAACATCGTCCGCCTACAAAAGTCTAAATTTAACTTTTGTGGGCGTAAGTGTAACTTAAACATAAAAACTTAGATTACTAGAAAATTAAGCATTTGCATGTTACAAAATCGATCTAGAAAAACTTTATATAACAAAATTAAAATTGTATTACACAAATTAAATATTCAAGAGGAAATGTTAAAAATATGAGTTGAAGTCTTAGGTTTAATAATTCTAACACTTCTGGTGGTTTTATCGGTTCTCTCACAATCTCTGCAATTTTACTTGAATCTTCGAAGTGGCACAAACGTTTAAATGGTCGTATCAGTTTACCTTTCTGAGTTTTCAATCTTGCAACTCGAGAAACACAGTAACGCCCTTTGTAAATTTCGATAATTTTAGCTAAAGGGCAACCTACACGTGTTTTATTATCTAAACCGATTCATATTATGTCTCCAACAGCAAGTGGAGTTTGCACCCCGTAGCTCGTCTGCCTTAAAATTGAAATATATTTCTTTTGGAACCGAGTTTTAAGTTTTTGCTTAATGGCATGAAGATGCGTCGCACGTTTGAGAAGTTTTTTCAATTCATTCTGATCCAAGTCTTTAATACAGAATTCAGTTTGGTCCTGCAAAAATAGAGATAGAAATATCGGTACCAAATCGGAGGGGTCCCTTGAGAGGTAAGTGAGGGATCTGCTGTTTGGAAGATCCTCGCACTCGCACACGACGGTGTTAAATTCATCATATTGAAGAGAAACTTTTCTCAAATTGCTTCTCAACAATTCTTTTAGCATTCGGAGCACTGTTTACCACCAACAACCCCACCAAGTGGCGGTCGGAGGGTTAAAATGACAGGAGATCTTATTCAAATCACAGTGAGCAATAATGGTACTCCAGTCAATATTTTGGAGTTTGTTGTTGAGTCCTAAACATTTTTTACCATCATCCGAGTAAATTGTTTTTACTCGGCCTCGACGTGCAATAAATCTTCTCAGGGCACTTAGAAAAGTTTGTTATGAAGCATCAGAGAAAAATTCGAAATTGACGGCACGGTAAACTGCACGCGTGAAAATTGTGATCCAGACATTGTCACGATTTTGCAGGAATAGAGCACCAGCTAGGTCCACATCGGTCGTCTCAAATACAGCTGACATTCTCACATGGTCTTTAAGAAGAGGTGCGAATACAGAAATGGAATGTTTTGACTTCAATCTTTGACAAATTACACATTTGAAAACTACTGATAGAACTGTTTTCCTCAATCACCAATACTTTTCTCGTTGGACGATAACAAATGTTCGGACACTTGCATGATTATAAATTCGATGAGTCTCTTCAATGAGCCTCTTAAAACAAATTCATCTTTGTCAGGTAATAAGATAAATCATCTAAAGTAATCTAAATTATCTGTAGAGAAAAGTTTTGTCTCCACTCTGAGGAGGCCATCAGAATCAAGGTGAACGACAAAGCTCGGTAGTCCACGATTTTTTTCCAAAAGTCTTCTTTTGTATGAAAAGGAGAATTTTAAGCTCAGATTTTGCAAACTCTTCTTCGCTGATGCTTCCTTTGAGCAAAGAGTGTTTTTGACCATTCACTGCTGCTTTAATATTTTAAAGGTAACGTTTCACATAGGCCAAAGTTCGAACTATAGAAGAAAACTTCGAAACATGTTTTGTCCACTCAAAATAGAGTCGGAATCATTCAGAGATAGATGTGTCGTGTGTCGTAATAGTAGTCTTTCTCTCCTCAGTAGCAAATTCGAGAGTATCTATGTAATCAGAATCCTTTATGTCTGGCCAGGAGGCATGGTTTTTCAATAATATGGGACCCTCCCACCAACAAAAACTGTCATCTGTGATGGATCATAATACCAGCTTTCTTTCGATGAATTTGAATGGATCTCTTTTATTCGATTATGTACGAATGCTTTCCAAGTACATGGGTTTTCGATCCAGTAAAGCACATCCTTCGAGTCAGTCCAGTAGAAAGTTAGAATACTGTGAATGTTGAATGAGATTTCTGGTGCTCTGGACCTAGCGAGTGCCGATAACTGCAGCCAAGAGTTCAAGTTTTGGAAGGGATATTTCAGTTTTCATTTTGGATAAAGGATCCTTTTTTTATAGGAATGACGTGTGATTTTTTATTTGATTTGAAATTTACTACCGCATTAAATTCGAAAAAATCTCATGTTGCAAAGGTTTTCCCGCTTGCATCACTAAACACATGTATGGTGGTAGTTGACTCATCAACTAAACCACCGAAGTAACGTGGAATTTGAATTAATTTAAAAAATTCCAAACTATCAAGCCAATTTTTAAATTCTTCAATGCTTTCAGGAGGCAGCTTCTGATCCCAAATTAGCCTATAATTTCCCCATTTTTTTGTATTAGAATTTTTGGAGGTGCTGTAAGACCGATTAGATCCAATATCTTTTGCGAAATTGACAAAAGTTGTTCTTTAGAACATGAATCAGTGATTTCAGTCGAAACACTGTTGAGGTCATAAGTGATGAAATCAGTATTTGGATCTCATAAAAGGCCAAGTACAGAGCATTTAGTTTTTTCCCGATTTTGTTGCTCTGATGAGAAAAACCCAACTTGTGAGTTTAAACCCAGCTTTTGACTTTATTTGGCGAGATATTCTTTGAAACTGTTGAAGTTCTATGTCATTTTGGACACCAGTCACAACATTATTCGACATAAAAAGAATCTTTTAACTTTATCGCAATATCATTTCACTTTCGTTCCCTAAATGATGATAAATAGAAGGCATAAGAAAAAATGGACTAGAGTAAAGGCCAAAAACTACTCTACATAGCCTATAGATTTTAGTTTCACGTTTTTCATGATTTTTCCAATATAAAAATTGAAGAAAATCTCTGCCGGTAGGAAAATTCAAGATCTGCAAAAAAGCTTTGCAAACATCCGAATTGACACCTATTCTATTTTTGCGAAATTTGTTTAAAATGGGAGGGATCATCTCAATAGAGTTTGGCCCAGTGGCTAGGCACTGATTTAAGGAAACTGAACTTTTGTCTTTTGTAGAACCATCGAAAATTGGACGCATTTTAGTCGTAAGACTAGATTCTTTAAGGACGGCTCTCTGAGGTAAATACCTGCAATTTTGTTCAAATAAATTTTCTCCGTTAATGCTAATTGGCACCTGTTCTGTAATTTCCAACTGTTCCAATTCCTTCAAAATTTTGTCATAAGAATAAAATTTTCCTGCGGAAATGAGTTTAGAAGTCATGGTATTCAAAAGACTTTCGGTTTGAAATCGTAGATCAACTAGTTTTGGTTGCCCATCAACTCATGGAAGATTTACTTCATACCTATCTTGATGAAATTTAACATTTTTTTTTTTTGAAAAAGCTACGGTTTTATTATTTATATCCCTTTTTGTTTTGTTTTCTACTGGGTCCCGTATACCGAGGACATCCAATGACCAAAGGTAACAAAGTTTGCCAACGTTTAGTAGTGAAATTAATGGCATGACATAGTTGGAACAATTAGCGTAACATGATTATCTATCCATATATAACTACTCATCCTAAATAAGTCTGAACGGCGGTTAAACAATTGGGTTGTTGATTTATAGAACTAGTCCATATTTTTCCCAGGTAATCAGCTCCCAGTAAAAAGATATGTTAGAATCATTGCTTCCAAAATTAGATAAATAAATTCCATTTGTAATGAAATATTCTGCATCAGCTTTACTAATTTTGGGATTTGTACCACAAATTATATTTTTATCTAACAGTATCGCTTCATAGTTGAAGCTTCCCTTAATTTCTTAAACTTCACATTTAAATGTGGAATATTTAATCTTTTCGGTTTCAATACTACCAAATAACCAAATAAACTATGTTTAATAAATTCGGAATGATCTCGTTTTAAAACCAAAAATTCTGAGAGATCACGTTTTATATATGACCTTTGCGAAACTGAATCGTATATATAACGAACTATTTTCGTTTTTGTGAAGGGCCTGATATTCTGAGTCTTAGTGTTTATGATAAAACATCAGTCGAACCGGAAGAATTATTATTGGTGACGCTGTTAGGTTCTATTTTACTCGGAGGAGAAATATAGTTTTTATTTTTATTGCATAAATTTGGATATAAAATTGGAAAATGTTTTTTCGTGCAAACTATGCACTGGACACTCATTCCACATCTATCTGCACGACAGTTAATTCCAAAGCATGATAAACACGCTTTCATTTGTAATACTTTTCCCTTTTCTATCTTGAAAAGGTATTTTTTGAGATGCAAAACAGTCGCTGCTGCGGTGAGTCTTTTTTGAACAAAATAAGCGAAAAATATTTGATGTTCTCTTTTAATTTTCTGTTTGGGTCATCAGACTCGACGCCGTCTAAACCGCCACCTTCGAATTCAGTTCTCGAGTGGGGTCTGATTTATGTTTTATGGTTTTCATTTTATCTCTTTCTCCTAAACAGAATGATTTTGCTACACGCAGGCGCTCACAACTTCGAAACGAAGGAATTAAACTAACAAGTCAAGGTCTTGCGTATTCGCATTGTGTTACGAGAAATAGTTTCTTTCTTTCCTATGTGATTAAAATTTGCTTAGGAATAGAAGCTTCCACTTACGGATAAAGCATGCATGCATATTTTTCTTCAGTTACTCCTAATTTTCTAAGCATCGCAAATAAATATCTAATTGATCAACTAAATTAATTAAATAAATGTTTTGCGATTGATTTAGAATTAATTTCAAAAGTTCGTTCACATATAATTCAATGAGCTTTTTATCGTCAGCGAAACGTGAATTCCTCATTTTCAAAAAGACGCTTTGTTTTTTCTTCTAGTTTAACAAATGCTAGTGACGCTGCATGTAAACTATTTGCTACACACAATGTAATTTTCCAGCTCCTTAATCGTTTTTGTTACTACTAATCAAAGCGCACCTTCCGTTGAAGTAAACAATTTTTATCCATTTTGTAATAAACAATTTTCTTGGAAAGTTTATTATTTGGGTGCCACAAAGTGTTGGAGCACGAGTTGGGTTATATATGTTTGAATTAATCCAGCGAGAAGACCCGAAGATGTCTCATTTTTAAATTTGTATTCACACCACAGACGTCAACAAGCGGACGGCGTAGACAAAAAGAAAGTGATATGTTAGATTTATTCGGAGCTCTAATAGCGCCATCTGTAATGTAATGGGAGAGATGCAACACATAGCCATATTAGCTACTTTTCTGCTGTCTATTGAATCAATACAGGGCCGGCGCTAGCAACTTCGCCACCCCGGGCAAAGAGGTAAAATGCCGCCCCTTTATAACAAAAATTAAAAGAGATAAATTAAACCCTTTCTACAATTAATGGTAAAATAAAACGAGTAAAAGAATTGCAATCATCAGCTATGTTGAAGTTTTGATTAGCAAAAAAATATTTATTTATTTATGTTTTTGGCACTAAATTAAAATTAGGGTTGCGCAGAAAAAAAAGGAAAGAGTCATTTCTGGTGCATACTTATAAAATACAGAACAGATATTTAAAAAAAAGTAAAATAAATTATAAAACCACTAAATATTAAAACTTCATTACATATTAAAAATACATTTAATCAGAGAGTTGAAATTAAAAATGTTTTTATCTCACTTTTAATTCTGAAAATTGTTTTATAATTTCTTTAACATTAAGTTTTTCAGCCAGGTCATGTTCGACGGCTATTGTTGTTAAGCCGTTTAGTCGATTCTCGGTAGTTGTGAAGCGTAAAAATTTTTTAATTAATTTTAAGTTGGAGAAACTCCTTTCTCCACTTGCCACACTTATTGGGAGAGTCAGCAATATTCTTAAAACTATACCAAGATTGGGAGCAAAATCCATGTTCGATATGAATTTTAAAATCTCAACTGGACTTTCTTTTTTGTTTAGCAAAGCCGAAACAGCTACTACTCGTCTGCCAAGTCAAGCGCATTTATATCGGATGAATTCCCATCAGTCAACACTGTTTCTAAATCTTTACAATACTTTATAATGTCGTTTTGAGGAATATCTTTTAAATCAGAAATATTGTATAAAAATTGGAAATAGTTGCAGTGGCTACTGATCAAATCAAACCTGGATTCCAGTGCATTGATAGCTTTATCTAATGTAAAAAAATAAAATTCTGCCTTATATTTCAAAGCAGGATCTTCTATTGTATCATCTTTAGCCTCATAGTCGAAATTAACATTCCTTCTTCGAACTCGAATGACGTGGCTGGGTAATCAAAATTAGCTGGTATGTCAATTTCGTCTGCGAGTTCTCGAGCATAGCAAAGCATTTCATTAAAGGCTCCGTCCGATCTAAGATCCTTGAAAAAATCTTTACAATTTTTCAAGAGCTCCATAGCAGATGGTAAATCCTAGTCTTTTGTCTGCAAGAGCTTACTTATAGGATTGATACAATTTAAAATTTTGTACCAAATTACAGTGCAGCATAAGAATTTAAATTGTTTAACACAACTTAATAGTCCAGAAGCCTCAACTCTTATAGAGTTGTCAATTTCCGAGTTATTACAAACAGCAAGTAAACCATCATATATCCCTCCTAATTGATACCTTAGTGGTTTTAATGCATCTATTCGGGTATCACTTAGAGGAACCCGTTTTTATTTTGAACCCGAACTTATTTTAATAACATGGTCCATCGAAAAGTTGATGAGGACAAAAACAGATATATTTTTTGGACTATATTAAAAAAAAAATTGCCGGCTTCGAAAGATGCTTTTGCCTCGTCATTAACTACCAAGTTTAATAAGTCGCTGCTACATGGAAGGTAAAATGCTCTTGGATTTAACGCATTTATTCTAGATTGTACTCCCGATTTACTGCCTCTCATGTTGGCCCCATTATCGTAAGCCTGTCCCCTCATATCCTGCAAATTCAATCCCAATGTTTCAAGTTTTTAAGTATTAGAGCTAAAAGTTCATATCCAGTCGATCTTTCAACCGGAAGAAAGCCTAAAAAACTTCCTTGGGATTGGACTTGTCAATGGATACATACCTTACTAAAACTGTCATTTGCTCGATCTTGCTGATATCAGGAGTGCAATCTAGAATTATTGAATAATATTTAGCTTTTTTAATATCAGTAATAATATGAGATGTTATATTTTCAGCTAAAAGAATAATCAACTCATTTTGAATTTCTTTTCCGCGATACTGCACTTTAGCTTCTTCTTTTTTAAGCACTTTGCGGATATGCTTTTCCATTACTGGATCAAACTGAGCAAGTAATTGAATAATTTGTAAAAAAATTACCGTTGCCGAAATCGTAAAGTTTGTCACTTGTACCTCGGAGGGCTAAGCAATTTTGAGTAAGCATTTTTATTCTTGAAACAATTCGTAGAAGCACCTCTCCCCAATAATTTATTTCTGCGGTAATAAGTCTTTGTGAATGACTGTCAATCGTTTTAGAGTACTGTAAAATATAACGCATTCTATATTACTAGCAACCAATCTGCAAGGTTATTATTTCATAAATAAAACAATGGGACTACCCTTTTTCATTTTATAGTCACGGTGTAAGGCTTGTTAAAGCTTGTCAGGACTGATTTTTCGCGTTCCCCCGTACATATTTTTCGCGTTTTCATACATGTTTCGACAAATTAAGACACACGGTTAAAAATTCTATTACTGTGTCCCTTTGATTAAATTATAATAAAAAAATTTTAAGCTATTTTTAAGAGGGAATTTCTTATGCTTGTAAGTTTTCTTGTATTTGAAATATTTTGACATTTCAAATAGTTAAAAGTTCATTCATTATTAATATTTACAGGGTGTTTATTAAACATATGCCAAAAATTCAAGGGTTTGTTCCCTGGACTATTCTAAGAATATTTTGTCCTTTGATAGTTTTTGTGAACCCGCTTTGTTTCGAAGATACAGGGCGAACATAGTTTTCGTCAAATCCATTTTTATAAATTTTAAAATCATTAAATTTCTTGCATTCTTATTCTAGCTGGAGGTCATTATTTTCAACAGTTCTTGTGAATTAAAAAACTTTATCAGTAACTTTTGGTAATAAAATGTTGTTATATTGTCAAAAATTTTGTTCGCCCTGTATCTTCGAAACAAGTTTTTGCTGTATGTTTAAAAAAAACCCTGTATATATACAGGGTGTTAGGGTTTTGATTCCAAATATCTTAATGCATAAAAATATGATTCATTTTAAAGAAAAAAGTTTAGTATATCATGTGTCAAAACTCAATTATTTTAGAAAGAAAACATGTTTAAAAGTTTGAGAAATTTAATTTTAGGGCCAATTTGCCGCCCCCTAAGTTTGCCGCCCCGGGCAGTGGCCCGGCTTGCCCACCCCTAGCGCCGGCCCTGATCAATAACAGCATAATATTTGTTATTTCTATTTGATTGGTGTTAAGGTTGACAATGCTATATATATTGATTCACAATATATTATTGGTAAAAAAATTTTCATACCAAAATAAAGGGAAAAATCTCTAATTAGGTATAGTATTTTTTAGAAAAAAAGAGAAAAATGAATCTTGATTCTTTTATTAAATTGCAATTTGATCATCTCTAATTTTATCCATAGGATAAACAATAGTAAAAAGATATGAAAGAAAAGTTTCTTTATTTTATTAAATTTTGCTTTAGCTTTTAAGTTATGTAAACAAATTTTTGTTTTAATTATCTATTTTGGCAAGACAAACAAGTCCACTTTTCAAATTGTTGTGTCATTTATATACATGAATTATGATTGTTAAATATATTTATTATAAAAATGAAAAAAATTGATACATTTGAATATTTACACAAAAGTTAGTCATGTAAAAAGACATATTTTAAGAGGAAGGAGAAAAGTTAATTATTTTAATTGATAGATTGCAAGTAAATGAATTGCTTGTAATAAATAAATCACTATTTTACATAATAATTAATTATATCTATATAGATAAAGAAACAGCAATATTCTTGTAATTTAGGTCTGTGTTAAGTAGTGTATAATTTTCCCAAAAATATAGCAACAGCAATGCCTATTTTCAAATCATGAAGTCACGTGGAATTGTTAGCGAAAAAAATTCTTGTTTATGAGATTAGTTTTTCTGTAAATGTGTAATTTCCTCGCATTTTTTGCTTATTTAAATTTTTTATAAAAGTATGGGTTATCCTGTATTTTGATACATATTATCTTTAGATACCTCAAATTTAGACTGAAATATATTTTTAATTAGGATCTTTATCATATCAGACTATTTGACTCTTCAAATACTAGCTTTAAATACCGATTATTTTCAATATCTAAATATTTTTTCATTATTAAAATAAACTAAAAATCACGCAAATATAAGCTATATTTTATAGCATTTAATAATATAAAGACCCATTAACAAATTTTTTACTAAGTATGTTTCATATAGTTATGAAATGTTTATTTAAATATAAACATATTTTCACACATATTATTTATGCAAATATAATATATTTTTATAGCTATTGTTGAAATAATTAATCATCGGGGATTTGAAAGTCATGGTATCATTTTGTTTTTAAATCTTGTGCCCTCGGTTAATAAATATAATGCCTTATAAATATTTCATTATAATTACGTTTTGCATCAGTTTGTATTTAGAAATTAACTCTTCAACCAATTTCTGAAAAATAAAATCTAAAAATCTAGATTGCATTTGTGAAAGTCAGACAGTTAATTGGAAGAGAACTTTTGATTTCGTTTTCTGCCAGGGGTAGTGACACTGAGACCGGATGCTATAGTTGTGTTGGAGTGAGAAGAACGGTTGATTTGTTCTGATTACTAGGGTGTAGCGGAAGTTCGCTCCCGGTCATTTTAAAACTGAATGTCTTGAAAAATGTGGAAAAATGTCTGAATTAATTGTTTGTGTGTTAATGTAAAATAAATTTTTCGTGTACCAATAATTTGTTTTGTGTTATTCGACCATCCTGGAGACGACAGGATCGTGAGAAAAATCACAACATTAGAATGAGAACATAGTATTGTAACGGTTGTAGTATTACAGCTACTTCCCTGTAAAACCTACGGTAGATGGTGCTAGGCGAACAAGAAAGTTTCCCCGACAATATCTTCTCTATTTTTGTTATGCATTAGAGGTTTTCTTATGCAGTTGCTGCTGTTCTCTTTTTAGTTCGTTGGTGTAATTATTATTATTTTTGGAAATAAAGTGGTTATAAACCGGTACCCAACGAAAAGAAAGATAATCTCTACTCCGAAAATTCGTAGTTTCGTCCCGATACTTACTGTGAGCGGTTGCATCGAATTTTATTCTGAAGAATTGTGCATGATGGCTGATTCTGTTAGTGAAAGGTGTAATTGAGAAGTGTTGTCATCCAGGCAACAGAAGTAAATGATAGCAACCTGCTATTACTGCTTGTGGAGTTTGGTTTTGATTCCCAGCCCTTGGAATCATTGTGTCCCGCTAGCTTTATGTGAAAAAGTGTGCTTACTGTTATAATTAATTCCAACTCGTGTTATAAAAGGAGTACTGTTTCAATTCCAGCCCTTGGAACTAGACGAAAATAGTATCCTGTTTGCTGTTTTGATTTCATTCATTAGAATTGAAGGAATATTGTGGTCTTTGTTCTGCTTCTGATTTAAAAATCCATACCGTATTCTGTTTACTATTTCGCAGCCTACGAACAATGGGTTTCAAAATTCCTGTCCGATGAATAAAACGAGGCGTGATAATCATGAAGGCTATTCATGAGTGATTTTTCTGTGAAATCTTCAAAAAAGAAAAGTGAAAGAGTGAAAAAATTCACATGTGAATCATCATATGTAAAATTTCGAAAATCGAATATTGCTATTCGATGAAATTAAAGATAAGTGAGAGAAAAAAATATAATTATTTCACTTTAAATGTCTAAGTAATTTGATAAAATTTGTTTGTGATAATAAAATACCCAAGAAAGTGATTTCTTAACTTTGTGAAGAGGCTTCATTTTAAATGATTTTGTGTGATCATTTTTATATTTGCATTAGTGTTTAATATAGTATAGCGCAGTGTATATCATACAATTTAAATATTATTATTATTTAAATTTTTTCGTGCCAGTGCAAATAATTTTCATTAGAATTATTAATGTATATAAATTGGGTACCTTATCCAAGTTTAGTTTTGAATTATAATGCTATTAATGAAAAATTGTGTTATAATAGTATTTTAAGGGGGGGGGGAAATACAAAATTTCGATAAGTGCTATTAAATGTGAAATAAAATACTGGCTTACTCATCGTATTCTAACCTGGAAGTTCGATGAAAATATTGTTATTGGTGATTCGACATTGTTTTTTTTTTTTTCATTTCAAATTTTGAAAATCTATTCTTTTATTTTGTTAATATTTGATATTTACTTCTATAATTAATAATCACTCGAAGGGAAGAGTTTTCAATAACTTATGAGAGTACTAAATATAAGTAAATTTCAATTTCCACGGTTAATAAAATTAATGTAATGATTTATATATAAATTTGTTTAAATATATAAATAAATAATAATTTATCACTTGTTACGTATTAAAATCTTGTTCTACCATACTTATAAACCAGGAGTGGCCAAGACTTCGACCGCGAAGACATTTTAGGTAGCCCGCGCGACCCTCCCGATATTGAACTCAGATATTAAGAATTTAATTTATCTCTTATGACATAGAATTAATGAATTTTTTAAAATTAAAATTTTCTACAATTTACGCATTAAAACCTAAAACAAATTGTATAAAGTAATACAGTGAATTTGTCGCTTTACAATGGAGAACCAAATAGAAACTACTTGACAAAGTGGGATGCTCAGATTATATCCAGTAGCCGGCGTGATGATAGCGAAGCGACGAATTGACTAGTCTACCCGTCACACCAGCCCGTTTAGTTTCAGTTCTCGTAAGTTAGTTCAGTTAATCGTCTTACTTTGCAGATCTCTCGCTGCCTACCGCACTGATACGATAATTTGTTGTTTTAACAACCCATCCAAAATGACTCAGCCAGGTACCAGTGCTAAGAGAAATAAAACATACCATTATCACAATGTTTGGAAAGATGGTTTCTTTTTTGTTATGGTGAAGGAGAAATGTGTTTGTCTCATATGTAACTCAAATGTGGTACTTCCAAAAAAAGCAAACGTTGAAAAACATTTTAAAATCATGCACTTAAAATACGCTACATGCCGCCCAACCTGTCTAGTGGTTAGCGTAACTAAATACGGATGGTGCGGACTTGGGTTCGAATCCCAGCTCGGACATGTATGTACTTTCTCTTTTTCTCTCTGTGTTACTTGTCCTTTCCTCAATGAGGGATGAATGTGGCCCGCCCTATAAACGGGTTTATGGTGGTGTGGCGTGGGTGATGCTACTCGTATCTCCGTGACTTGGTTCACAGGTGCCCACTGGGTATATATAAAATGAGTAGCAGTTTCCAGCCTTGTTGCGGCAAATGGACTAATGTACTTACTTGCTCAAGGGTGCCCGCCATTAGAAATAAAAAAAATACGTAACAGCCTTTCCAATCAACAGTGACCTTCGAAAAGTTAAAATGCATGAATTAAAGTCGAATTTACATTTACAGTAACCGTTATTTACGAGACCAGGCATCAAAGCTAAAACAATAACATTGGCGTCGTTTAAAATTTGTTGAAGCGACAAAAAAAAAAAAAAAAAAAAAAAAAAACCATTCGAAGATGGAAAATTGATAAAAGAAATTTTCTGCAAAGAGAGAGAAGTGCTTTTCCACAATTTTAAAAATAAATTTGAAATAATATCGTCAATGAATAATAAATATTCTTTTATCACTTAGCACTGTGATGCTTCGGACTGAAGCTGTGAATAATAATTTGGAGGATTCATTTAATGATGATTTAAAAGCTTGTAAGTTTCTATCACTTCAATTTGATGAATTCACGGATCATGGTGACATTGTAAAGTTATGATTTTTCTGAAAATGGTTTTCGAAGATATGTCTTCAAAAGAAGAGTTATTAACTATAATTCCATTGAAAGGACAAACGAGAGGCCACGACATCTACAATTCATTTAAAAACTTTATTGATCAGACAGGATTTCCAATACATAAATTGGTCTCTATTATAACAGATAGAGGTTCAGCAATGGTCGGGAATCAAATTGGTTTTATTGCCTTGTGCAATAGGAAATACCCAGTTTTACCAGCTATCATTGCATTACACATCAACAGGTATTGTGTTCAAAATTACTAAAGTCTAATGATATAATGCAAAAATTATTTAAAATAGTCAATTCAATTCGTTCAAGAAGTCTTCAGAGATGACAATTTCGGGCGCTTTTGGATGAAACTGAATCAGAGTACGGAGATCTCTTATTGCACAGAGTAGTGAGGTGGCTAAGCCATGGTGCATTTTTAAAAAGATTTCTTTTTCTGTTACTATAAATAAAAAAAAATTCTACAAATGAAAGAATATCATATTACTGAATTGGGAGATAAGAAATGGCTCATGAAACTAGCTTTTATCTACGATATCACTGCAAAACTTAACGACTTAAACCTAAATCTACAAGGAAAGAATAAATGTTTAGCAGACATGATGAGCAAGATTAAAAATTTCAAAGAAACTATAGAAAGGTATGCGTCTCAATTAAGAAAACATGAATTGAGAAACTTCATAAACATTGAGGAAGAGTGCACCCATAATCCAAACCGAGACTTCAAAGATTTCGTCGAACACTTATATATTTTGTTTGAAGGATTTGAAAGAAGATTCGTTAAATTAATTAAATTGGAAGATATACTCAATTTTATGGTATTTCAATTAAATGAAAATGTCAACATTGATGGAGTATCCGGAAAAATAAGACATTTAATAGATACCATATCAGTCACAGTCGAGAAAGAAATTATTTAATTAAGATGCGATATATTTCTTAAATCCAGAGCATATCTAGCGATACTGATTTTTTGAAATTAATTTCTAAGGAAACGTTTCCAAATATTTGCAAATTGTTTTTTATTTGTAATCATATTTTGGATCGACATATCTTTGTGAATTTGCTTTTTCAACCATGAACGCCATAAAAACCAAACATCGGTCACGTTTAACAGATTTAATTGCGTGTTTATGCATTGCAATAAGCTCGTACTAGCCACAATATGATAAACTTGTCACAGATATATAATGCCAATTTAAACTAAATGCAGTAAATAGGATGATCAATTTTTGATGCATGAATATTTTGATTATTTTCGTCAGTAAATTTTTATTTTATAAATATTAATATTAAGTTTTTTTTAGAAAAATTAGATAATTCATCATTTTTTCTTGCTACCAAATATAAATATACAAACATTTACGTAAGGTTAATTTAACTGTCATTGGTAGACCACCATCGACTTTTTAAATGTGGAGTAGACCACGGATCCCAAAAAGTTTCGCCAACTCTGTTATAAACAATATCTTGATACTAAATTTTATAAATCGCCAGAATTGATTTGTTGGTTACTTATGATGTTTTCAATATTTATTTATAATACGAATTCTTTATTACGTTTTCCTTATAGAAACAATATATTATGCATATTTGTTATTATGTTGTTTTCTTTCTTTTGTTGAATCCAACTCATTTAAAACATTGTTTGGTACATTACATTATTTTGAGAGTTTAGTACCATATTCTATATGGTATTTATAAAAAAATATTTAAATAATAATTTCCCATATAATATTTTATTACCAAATATTTAATGTATAATTTTGTATTCATTTTACGAATGTTATTGGTGTTTAATAGGTGAAATTATTTAATTATTTTAACTTGTTTGTTTATTGATCATTTATGTCGTGTTAGTGGTTTATTTGGAAAGTTATACAATTATGGTGTAATGTCATACAATGTATGAAAATTTTACATTGTATAACATTAATGTATAATTGCATAACCTTTATTATATTATAATGTCATAGCTACTCGCGTACTAATCGCCTAAATAGGATGTAAAGGTAAATTGTGAAGATTTACATAACTTGATAAGTTATTGCAGTTGTTTCGAAACTATCTTAAATAAATATTTTTAATATTTTAACTCATGATTATTGGTGAATATTATGATAATATTTTGCATTTTCTACAAGTATAATTTTTTCATTTAAGTAATTTTTTATAAAGTCTTTATGAATATTTGTTCTATATTGTTTACATTTACCTCAAAAGGGAAGTTAGTGGTTTAATTGGTTATTCATATGTAATCACACAAGTTTTGATTTATATAGTAAATTCTCTTTGACAGTAACATAGGGTAAAGATCGCTTTTCTCTCTAGAAGTTAAAAAATTGATCTCTATAATGTAGCAATAGAATTACGCATCGATGATATAAAATCATTGATTTGCGTCATAAAATCACTAAATCTCCAGTCTTTAAAGATAACGAAGAGTTTATTAAAGATTTGTTAAATGATATTATCGAAGATCGGAAATAATTAAAAGATGCCGAAGTGAAAAAGTTAGAAAGAGAAAATCTACGCTTAGCGAAGGAAAAACATTCGAACTTGAAAAGCTTAGGCTGCAAACATCAAATTCTATTACAGCTGTACATCCCAGTCACACTGATCCTTCTCCTATGCGGATTGATTTAAAAACTGTCTTCCCTACATTTATTCCTAAAACACATAATATGATTTTACTTTTAATTATATTTGAAAGACAGATGAAATTTTTAAATATATGACTATTGGGTATCACATTTAGTTGGAGTACTTCCAAGTGATATACGTAAACAAGTCGCGAGAAAGCCTGAAGAAATGCTAAAAAACTAAGATTATTTTCTTACTGCATTGTTGCAAAGATTTAAACTGACAGTAGACGAGTCCAGAATGCTTTTTAGTCGACATCAGAAATGTGTACCTTCCACTTGGAAAGATTTCTGTTTTGAACTTAAGACATACTTTGAAGGTTGGTTTAATGAATTAGAAATTACTTCATTTAACAAATTAAAAGAACTTATCCTTGCTGATAAAATGAAAAGAATGTTCTCCATAATATAAGAAACACTATTTATACAGTTGGGAAAAACTCAATGATCCTGTCTTGTTACTGATAAGGTCGGCTTGTATGAAAATATAAAATTAACCTTTTCAGAAAGGAGCAAAATCTTCAAAATCCAAGAATGATATTTACCTAATTTCCTGGAACTGCATGCACTCAAGAATTAAAAAAACACCAATTCCCTAAATTTGAGAAGATTAATGTTATTAGTACCCACAAAAATACCGTTTCCAACTCAAACTATATGCCATCACGAAATATTGGACACTCTGTTTATTGTTATGGATGCGGTATACAGTATTTATAAAAGCAAAATGTCCTAAGTACTCTTTCAAGAAAGACAGTGCTTATGTCAATTCTATAAAGATGTTTACTTGTATCACCTCTCCAGTAGTTTTATTTGACATTGAAGTTTATTAAGCTACCGTACAGTTTGTGCTAACACAGCCAATCAGTTGATGGAGAATTGATGTTTAACTTTTTAAAGAACCGACGACAAAAATTTATAGAAGTTGATCTGGTTGATAGTCAACAATCCCTATCAATTATTAAAAAAAAAATTACAGTGTGAATCACTGTTCATGGACGAACATTCCGTATAGATATGGTTTTTCTGTTGCATGCAAAGGCTAATCGCACTCTCTTAGGAGTTGACTTTTTGAGAAAATCAGGAATTGTGATGGACATGAAACACAATTGCTGGTATTTTGGTGATAAATCTGTCGGTGATCTTCTGTTTGGATAATCCATTGGTTGTTTTCCGACTTCATGAATATGCTATTACTGGTGATGGTAAACAAGCGTTTTTGCTGTTGGTTTTATATCCAAAGGACAGCGATGCTACAAGATATTTTTGGTACAAACTTGAAGACTCAACAACACCATCTGAATTCACAAATGAAGTAGTTACATATAGATTCACACGTTTGCCGTTTGAACTAACCTGTAGTCCGTTTCTATTGTGTACTGATACACGAGAACTAACAAACAATCATCTAAATGACTTTCCTACTGCTGCTCCACTTTTAGACAAAGACTGATACATGGACGACTTTGTAGCAAGTCTTAAAACAGAGCCAAATATAGTTGTTCTCCAGGAAGAAATAAAAAATATGATGTCCCTTATTAAATTACCAATGGAAAAATGGGTGACAAACCAATGACGAAAATTTCAAAATAAAAAAGAAAATTACAGTATTAGGTATTGAATGGAATACGGAGACAGACACACAAAGAGATGATTTTAAGACTTCAATCTACGCTTCGTACGATAAACCACTTACCAAGCGATAATTAGTCCATTGTATTGCAAGTTTGTATGATCCATTAGAACTGTTTACACCATTAACAATTATTGCAAAGATACTTTTCCAAGATACTTGGATTTTGCGCATAAAATGGGATGAAATTTTGCCTACAAACTTGACGACTTAGTGGGATACAGTTACAGAAGAGTTTGTTTGGAGGAACACTTGCTATTTCCTCTAAATGAATCCCTCCATTCATCGGAATTTCGTTACAAGACAACAAGATTTACTTAAAATATTTTGGAATAAATGGTCAAAAGAATACTTGCTACATTTACGTTCTTTCCATCAGATGAAGAACGCATGAAAAACTGCAAAAAAAGCCCTCGGAAACCTTGTTTTGCTGAACGAAGAAATAAGACCTCTGCATATGTGGAAGAGAGGACGCATTCTTAATATCATTGAAGGACGTAATGGAAAACCGAGAGCGTGTATCATAAGAGTGTGGAGTGGTACACAAATCACGAGACCCCTTCAACTGGTCATGCCTCTGGAGATAGACTAGGGTGGAAAGGTTGTGAAGAAATCTGATCTGATAACGTCATAATTAAAATGACGATTACTATTCTTTTAAATTTTATTTTATGTTTAGATTTTTGATTTATCCTTTGGCACTTTTTTTAAGTTTTGTATTATCAAAAACAAATAAAGTTGTTCTATAAAATTTACGCTGTTTTTTATACGAATAATTTTTATACGATTTTAAAGGGATTTACATTGTTACATGGTAAAGAATCAATACATTTTAATTATGTAAAATGAACCCACAAAAATTTCTCCGCTCTCTAATCTTTTATATAATTATGCTTATAAAATTAAATAAATAAATGCTAATAAAATTTTAAAGAAATTGATATTTTATGCTAGTTATTCTAATTATTTATACTTAAAAAATAAATTTTGCAATTTTCGAGTTATAAATAATATTAAAATGTTTCTGAGATAAACAGGATTTTATTGAGTATTTATCAACAATTGAAAGATATTATTTATGGAAAAATGGTTATATTTTGTAATTTATCCTAAATATAATGGTAGTATTCACAATATATCCAAAATATTTATTTAGATATATTTAATTTTTTTTTCTTCAGAGAGGGAAGTTTATAATTTGTATTCGCTACATTCACTGATCATTTTTTGGTACAGATTTTAAAGAAAAAATACCTCTACATTTTTTAATAAACTTTTGGACCATTTTTATAAAAAAGCATTTAAAACTTATTTACGGTATCTATATTTTCTCTTCCCTGTTTTAATAGAAAACAAGATATTATCTTTTAAGGAAAAAGAAATTTATCATTACGAGTAGAATATTAATTGATTTTACTATAGTCCATTGTCTCACTCATAACGTAATATTCTGTATTGCTCCGTTTAGTAAAAATGTTTTAAATGAAACATTTTTATAATTATTCTCCGCTCAATTATCTTGCTTGAAAATGTTTTCAAACTTGCTTTAATCTAACAAATAAATAAGGAAATATTAAATATTCTACAAAGAATATAGTCTAAACCTATAAAATTAATTACTGTTTGATATCGTGTTTATATCGAAACTTAGGTTTAAGTAGCTTAAATTTAAGCAATAATCTTTATGAAAAAATGTTTATTAATATGCACATAACTTCATTTCATTGAAAAATGTTTATTAACGTATTCGAAAGGAATTATAGATATTTTGTTAAAAACTAACTTACAGAAGATAGTAATTATTAATACAACACATTCATTTACTCATGCAAATTGAATTTCTTGTACCAAATGAAGAATAAATAGCCTAATTACTGATAAATATGCAATAAAAAGAATTTTTACTATGGAAAGTTATTGTAATTAGAAAAAAACAAAGGAAAGATTAGTATCTTTTAATGAATTAGGATGAAGGACAACTTTACAGAAATAAGGTGATTTTGTCTCTATAAGTCTCTGAGCATATTCTGAATAAGTATGAATTAGTCTCTGAGCATATTAAGCATACAGCTTTATCTTTGACGAAAGTAACAAATTAATAAAATTTCCAATTTTCTTGTAAATGCCTGTGCTCGTCCGCAACCTTCCATTTTCCCCCCGACATTCTATTATAGATTAAAAATTTGAAAGTTAAAAAAATTTGTAGGAAATCTTAACTTTGAATAAAAATAACTCTAATATTATTTTGACAATAATATTGCACTCACGCGTTTCAAGAAACACAAAAATCGCTAAAATTGCTAGTTAAGAGCTTACCAGATTGTGTGACAGAAACAAACACAAACAAGTACAGACGAGGCACGTTCGTATTGCATGTTTGAACAAATGAGTAATTCGTTACCAAAAATTGTTTCGGTTTAGTATATACTACCATTTTATTATAATTAATTTTATAACAATGTATTGAGGGAATAAAGTCAATAAAATAAATTCAATTGTAGGAATGCTGTGGATAAAATTTTTTAACGGGCCTCGTGTTGCTTATCCCTGCCTTACGCCCCCGCAGTGCACTTTGTATATAAAATACGTTAATATTGTAGTGGAGGGAAAAATTATAAAATTTTGTTATCTCAATTTCCTTATTTTTACACACACAGCATAGGAGGATGTTTAGTTGATACTTCATTAACATGTAAAGCATGGAAAAAGTTCAAAATATAAAATTACAGAAATGCTATCTCATATATAACAAGATTGTCTGGGATGTTTATTATGTTCAGAAAAATATTTCCTTTTATTCGAATTATTGTGGCATTTAATGTATTACTTTTTGTATTATAGTTGTGGTGAGATGTAGCCGTTTTGAATCGAGTAGAGTATTGGACCGGGGATTTCCTTTACATGACTCTTAAGGTGCTTCTTTTTTATAATAACGGACATCTAGGAGAGATATAATCCATTTTGAAAATTCAAATGAAGTGAGTGATATCTATTATCATTTAAAACCTTACTCAAATGTAAATTAAATAACTGTAGTTTCTAAAGGATTCTGAAAGATGAGTTCAGAAAAAACATTTTTGATCTTTTTTGAAAAGGAATACCTTTTGTAGCTGTTTTGTTCTGAGTATTTTTGACATGCATATAGAATATATAAACAAAGTTTCTGAAATGACTTTGGGGAAGCAATTTGGAGACTGCTTATTTTTTATATCATTTAGAACCTTTCAATATTCACCTGGAAAATTCCCAGAAACGCTTAATATTATGGAGAAAGTTCAGTTTCCTCATGAAACATAATGAACAGCTCTCCTCTCCAGAGAGAATGAAAGGGATAAAATTCAATCATAAAAAATGAGTTGCTATACTTTAGTAATTAAACACAGTTTTGAGAACACTTAACTTTGCCAACCATGAGCTCTTTAAAACCATTACTCGATAAAACTTTAGATGTTCCATCATTTTCGGGCAGCGATAAATATTATAAAAGCACACTACTGGCCATTAAAATTGCTACACCAGGAAGAAATGCAGATAACAAAATGGTATTTATTGGACAAAAAATATTATATTAGAAATAACAAGTGATTAAATTTTCAAAAGATTTGGCTGGATAGATCCTGAGAAATCAGTACCCAGAACAACCACCTCTGGCAGTAATAACAGCAGTTATACACCTGGGCATTGAGTCAAACAGAGATTGGATTGCATGTACAGGTACAGATGCCCATGCAGCTTCAACACGATGCCACAGTTCATCAACCGTAGTGACTGGCGTTTGGTGACGAGCCAGTCGCTCGGCAACCATTGACCAGACGTTTTCTATTGGTGAAAGATCTGGAGAACGTGCTGGCCAGAGCATCAGCCGAACAAGTTCCGTATCAAGGAAGGTCCTTACAATACCGTCAACATGCGGTCGGGCATTATCCTGCAGAAACGTAGGGTTTCGCAGGGCTCGAATAAAGGGTAGAGCCACGGGTCGTAACACACCAGAAATGTAACGCGCACTGTTCAAAGCACCGTCAATGCGAACAAGAGGTGACCGAGACGTGTATCCAATGGCACCCCATACCATCACGCCAGGTGATGGGCCAGTATGACGATGACGAATGCACGCTGCCAGTGTGCGTTCACCACGATGCCGTCAAACACGGATGCGACCATCATGATGCTGTACACAGAACCTGCATTCATCTGAAAAGATGACGTTTTGCCATTCGTGCGCCCAGGTTCATCGTTGATCACTCCATTGAAGGCGCTCTTGTCTATGACGCAGCGTCAAGGGAAGCCGCAGCCATGGTCTTCGATCTGAGAGTCCATGCTGCTGCAAACGTTGTCGAACTGTTCGTGCAGACACTTGTTGTCTTCCAAACGACCCCGTTTCTTGACTCACGGCTCGTGACGTGGTTGCACTATCCATTACGGCCATGCGGATAATATGCTTGTATTCTCGGCTGCTAGTGATAGGGGGCCGTTGAGATCCCGCATGGCGTTCCGTATTACCATCCTGAACCCATTGATTCCATATTCTGCTAACAGTCATTGGATCTCGACCGACGCGAGCAGCAATACTGCGATAAGATAAACCGCAATCCCGGTACGCTACAATTCGACCTTTATCAAAGTCAGAAACGTGCTGGTACGCATTTCTCCTTCTTACACGAGACATCACAACAACTTTTCACCAGGTAACAACATTCAAATGCAATTTGTGTATGAGGAACCGGCCGAACAATTTCCTCATTTAAACACAATGTAGGTGTCGGTACTGGCTCCTGCTTTGTCTGAATGCGCTGAAAAGCTAATCATTTGCATATCACAGCACCTTCTTCCTTAGTATAAATTTCACGTCTGTAGCATGTCGCCTTCTTGCTGTAGCAATTTTAATGGCCAGTAGTGTAATAAGAATGAAAAAAAGTTATAATGTGTGAATATTAAATTAGTAAGAAACAATATCGAAGAATATCACACGCAAAGGCGTTATACAAAGTGACTTTGACGCTCAAAGGAATTCAGTGACAGAATTAAGATAAAGGAATTTAGTGACAGAATCAACGCATAGTATAATAGATAACAATCATAAATATTGCAAAATCTTTAGTGTACATCTTTTCAAAACATAAAAAGCATATAAAAAGTATGGTACCTGTGGCATTTTAGTTTAAAAATTAAGCAAATCGCAATAATCTTTAGAATGTTTTTAAAGTTCTCTTTACAATATTTGTTTCAGCTGCAAAATTTTTGTTTTATAAAATTTCTGTGCTGTATTTAGGGTTAATTATAATTATTTTGATTCATTTTTTCAAATTTTTTGATATCGGTATTGAATACTGAAAATTCAGAAATTCACACGTCTGTATTGATAGGAGTAGAATCAGGTTTATCTAAATTCAACTGTTCGCAGACTCTTTCAATTGTTCAATATTTCTGGTGGATATAATCTATCATAAGAATTTTCTCCCTCTGCATATATCTATCTATCTATCTATCTATCTATCTATCTATCTATCTATCTATCTATCTATCTATCTATCTATATATATATATATATATATATATATATATATATATATATGATGACGATGTAGTCCCTGAGCCTTTTTCCTATTTATATTTGTATTATATTGTATTATTTTTCTTGATTATGTCTTATTAATATTAAATTGTATAGTTTCTTCTTTGATTTATCTTGATCTTCTAATTACATCTTACTTTATACATATGTGTGTGTGTGTGCGATTTAAATTTTTACTGAGGTATTCAATTTTATAAGATTTAAATTTTTACTATTAACACAACTTAAGTTGGCGTTACTGAAATACTTAGACTGAAAGATATGATAATAATTGAATGACTTAAGTTATTATCCAAAATATTAGTTCCTGAATGTAAATAAAAAAATGACTACTTATAACGTTATTAAATTATTATATGTGTTGTCATTTTTTATATTCTGCTTATCTTTTTATCACAAGAAGAGTTATAATTTTTTGAACTGTATATCTGTTATAGATACTCATTTGAGTTTTCAGAGATATTTGATTTTGTATGTTTTACCTTCCTTTTTCTAAAGATTTAACAGCACTAGTTACGATGCGTTTTGCCAACCATAATTTGTTTATCAGGTATTTGTTGATAAAGCTCTTTTCTGTAGTATTAATACATGTTGTGTCAATTTTTTATAAATCATTTTATTTTATATGCTGCCGACAAAAAAGTCGTATTTTTGCTTACTTTTTTATTTTGATTATGTTATAGTCTATTATCAATGGTATAATTCTATATTCTTTTGCACGTTGATGTTTTATGCATATAAAATATGAAAATGTATGAAAGTGAAGTTCATTATTCAGATTATTCTTCTGAATAAAATAGAATCTATTTCTATCAAAATTATAAAATTTTGTAAAAGATTGCTATTTAATGTTAATCATCGTCGAATAGTTCTTTAAGTACTTTTAGGAAATTTATAGAACAATTTTAACCTATTCACCGACCGAGGTAATGACTTTTAACCTATTCATTCGTAACAAGCCTCATCAAACTTCATTTTCTGTACATGGTACGTTGTTGTTGCAACGTCGTCTTTTCTGCAACCAGACCAGAGTTAGGCTGTGCCAGTTAGATGGAAGCAGCCAGTGGGAATATTCATAATTTGAAGCAGGAACTAAGTAAAATACGCTCAATACTTGTCTCCCCCAGAGGTATCATTTCATTTGGAGCACATTGAGACCATGACCTATTTAACCTAACGTACCCTAGCCCACGAACATGACGGATCATCAGTAAGCTAGAATTCGAACTCACCACCTGCAGCATTTAAGATATACAATGCATGTTTTTATAGCATTTCATTTTTTCTCATTGAAATCAAATGTAATTTGTTTTAAATTTGTTTATATAGGATCTATGCAATGTCCTTTTTTGTTAAATTGGACATGTTGTTGCTATCAACTTTGTAGGACCCATTGATAACCATATTATCAATCTCTGCTCAGTAAAAAAATTGGGCATAACTGCTACTGTCTTTCAACAGTTTTATTCGTCACATCATTCGCTAGTATGATGTGACGAATAAAACTGTAAATCTATTCTCAAATACTCAATAATATTTAAAATATTACTACCAAACTTTTTATAATTTTGAGGGGATTAAAATTTTTTTGTAATATATTTAAATTATCATATTATATTAATAATTTTTATATGAAAATTACTTTTTCAGATAAAGCAATGTAAGTAACATGAGCTTCGGAAGAAAGGAAAAGTAGTAATGAAAATTCATATCATAGTACTTTATTACAGATTTTGAATAAATATTCTTAATGCCCATTTTCACTTGTAGAATATAAAACAGTTGGATATATTGACTATGGTGTATATACTGATAATAATGCTTTTAGCTATAGCCACCATACATTTTGCTTTATCTTCACTGCTGAAGTAACAACAAATTAATATCTTTGTTAGCAAGGAATATGTTATCATCCTCTTCTGTTAAGTCTCAAGTCATCACAAGTTTTCAAGTTTAAAACGAAAGGAACTTTTTTTCCTTAAAGTACTCAGCAGGCAAGTAAAACTATCTCATTTATAAAAATTTAGAGCTCTTTAGCTAAAGTATTCTCTGTGAATATTAAAATTTAAACCTAGACTTCTCTCTGTATCACCATGAAGAGGAAAGGTAAATGGCAAAGTTTGGAGTGCTATTTAGAAAATAATACTGAAGAAATCAATGTTATATATCTAAAGTAACTAAAAATTGGTTTCAAAGAGATAATATCGAGATCTTGTATTGGATAAACTGTTATCATGATATTAATTCCACAAAAAATTTGTAAAATCATTTGATTAGCCAAGTGTGTGCAAATATATGCGCGCGCGACAATATTATTATGTACAAGATGATAACTTTTACTATGCAGAACCCACTGAACCCATTTAACAACCAAAATTATATCGAATATGGAACAATATACACATATATATATAATGGTAGTAATGTACGGTACGAAAACAGACAGCTTTTGAAAAATATTCTCAGCTGAAGTGAACCAAATGAGGTTCGATTAAAAATAAAATTATGATTTTATTTTAATTTGAAAAGTTAAAAGTAACTGAATGCATTATAAAATCTTAATAGTTCATAAAATTAAGTCATATTGTGTTTGAAATTTTAATATTGGAATATTTATTGAAAAAAACATTATATTTTCTATTGGTTTTTTTTTTAAATTTTATTTGAAATTTATCATTCAGTTAATAAATCAATGAATGAGTCATTGTAACAAAGAAAAGTATTTTTCTATAACTAATGTTCAATATTGCAAAATTATGTTTAGTAAATATTTTTTAAAAAATGATGAGAAAAATAATAAAATTAATGAGGAAAATTTCATTAGAAATGTGCTTTTCAGCTTTGATAGTTCTGATGTATAATAAAAAATAACAAACATATTAAAAGATAATTAAAACATATCCAATTAGACTCGACTCCGATATCTCATGGATATTAGAACATCACAAAAACATCTTTATGATATCTAAAATATCCGAAAGATATATATGTAAGAATTCAGATATCCAAATATCCTCAGGATACCCATTTGCTGCGACTCTTTGGGTAACTGGTGGATATACCGTAGATATTCGGATATCCTGTGTAGATATCTAAGAGACAAAGCAAATAAATGCCTGAGAGATATCTTTAGAATGTCTATGGATTTTTATAGTTGTTTTGGATATGTAAATATATTCGAATTTGAGAAGTATAGCTTAGCATAAAATATTGATTAATTAACTTGAGATGCAAATTTAAATTACAAAATATACTTTATATTTAGAAGCTGTCACTTAAGGTACGTGCATGAGATATACTTTTGTAATGGCAATAACGTTAATGATTCTGTTTATAGCATTGCCTATATTAATTAATTTAGAAAAACTTTTTCGAAATAGAATAACGAAAATTATATATTTACGTAGAATAATTGTAAAAAAAAAGATGGGATTTTTTTTTTCATTTCATGTAATTTGGAGAAAACAAAAACTTGTTCACATAGCACAGTCTTCCAAATCTGTTCGGTCTGATATAATTTGATGATCGTCTTTACATCGCTCACCAGTAAAGATTCCGGTAGGTTCACAGTGTCTTTTCTAAGAAGATTTTCCAACACCTAGTAATAGTGAAATTTTCTTCAGAAAGATGGTCCTGTTTATGACCTTAATGTTTGTTCAATAGTGGGAGATGTGTGTTGGGTTTTTCTCTTCTTCATTCATATATGTTTGGTAGGTGATTTGACAGCGTGTAATTATCAGCCTAATGCCCCAAATGTGTACACATGAAGAAAAGAAAGAATTTCAGAAAATTTCCAATCACTCACTTCCACAGATGTAGGTTAAAAGGCAAAAACGCAACAACATTCATTTCCTATTTTTCAATAGTGTATGTGGGTGAGCCCGAGAGTTTTGCTCTAAAAAACGCTGATCTATTACCACTGGGCTACCATAAGTCTTGTGTGAATATTTGAGAGTTTTCAGGTTTTCGTAAATACAACTCACTACTCAATTAGAATTACCTTAATATATCGATATGTATGTTTGGAGGGGGGTTTGAATTACCTATTTAAGTAAAGAATCATGTACTGATTCCGTTATCATGTTCCCAATGAATTTATGATTATTTAATGAGAGTCGTTATTCATTTTCCATTAACAATCCCTGCATAATTTTTTTACTTTAAATCATTTTATGGAATCTGACTACTAATTACAAAGTTTACTTATATTATAAATTTGTTTATTAATATAGATTTAAAATTTCTTTTGAAAAGGTTGGTTATTCAAAATAGTTCCTCTCTAGATTTAATTTCAATAAAGGCCAAGTGTGCCCACAAATCTTCTAGTTAGAGAGTCTCAGTGGAAAGTTTTACAGTCCTCCTTTCTCACCTGAAGTTCTGGTCTTTGTCCTCTGGACCTTTGAGTTTTGGATACATAATGGCCCTGCGTTCCCCGAGTTCACTTCGGGATTGCTGTCGCAAACGACTTTCCTCAAACTGTATACCTTCTGGTGGGACGGTGTTTCTGTAATGTTACACTGTTTTAAAGATATAATAAGGTAATGTTTAGCATGTAATTGTTGGTGTAAGATCTAATATTAAACAACAAAAAATACTTTTTGATTTTAATGGTAAAGTTGCAACTATACCAATCAGAGTTAGATTCTTAGACCATAGCAACAATATTGATTAGTATTTTATTTCTTCACATTATTTCTTTAAAATCCGTTTTATCTACATTCTAGACTGATACAATAGCATATCATATAATGCGAGAGCGATGCTTATAACATACTAAAACGAGAATTTTGTGCATTTTCAATTAAATAATGACAATACATTATTTTTCTATATTTTTAGAAATTTTAATAGCATAATTTAAGTCATGAATTATATTCAATAATTGTATTATATAAATTATATATAACTATTTGTTTTTAATTAATGGAATACATTGATTTTCATTTATATTTACATTAAAATAAAAATAAAATTGCTATTCTTTCCCAGCTGAAATAGAGATGTTTTTTTGATTGACAAAATAAACATTTTATTTTTAAAACTAAAAATTTATTATAATACACAAAAATACATATCATTATACGCATAAACAAAACTAAATATTTTACTATACTCAAACATTTATATTATTATGCATAAATGTAACTAAATATTTATTCTCTAAATATTAGATTATTTACATATAAACCATGAAATATATACTTGAAACCTTAACCTTATTAAATGTTTAACAAATAACTTCTAAATCTCATGAAATTAAGAGATTCAATTTCCTAAAAGAGCTTTCGTCAGAAGAGAAGTATATTCTAATTTAATTGCAGGTTCAGTAAGCGAATGAAATCCATTCAATTTCGCAGAATTGAATGCTTCTAAAAATGCTATTAAAGCATCCATCAATATTTCCGAATATTCAGTGTCGAGTGTTTGCTTTTTAAGTTCTGTACGGGCTTCATAAAAGAACTTAGAGAGTACATCAAAAAACAAACTGTAGTCTACATTATTCTCAGAAGACTTTACACCGAAAAAGATGGCTTCAGCAAGTGCAGAAATTCTTTGTTTCCCTTTGTCAGTTGATGTTCCATCCAAAGCTGATTTTATTTTTTCAAAAGTTCCTTTTGCGTCATCATCACATCCTACAGCTTGTCCATTGATAATATCTTTAGTGTCCCTTAAAGTATCATTATTGTTGTAAATAACAGGATCCTTAATGTTCGGATTTACAATATGCTTATTATCACTTTTCAAAGATGAATATAGTCCTTCACTAAGTATACGTTGTTCTAAATTTCTTTCCGGTCCTCTGAAGTCCATTGTACTTCCAGGTTTACGTTCAGTACTATATTCATCCAATTGAGTACTTAAAAATGTCGTTTTAAAACTAGGAATGTTTGGTACGAAAATAACACTAATATCACCGTCCAGACCCGTTTTTGCACCTGGTGTTGTTCCGGGACCAATTGGAATTATTTTAATAATCTTTCCTCCAGGCATAATAACACTTCCAGGGGTAGAACCAGATCCTTCTGGTAATATAATTACAAAAGGATTTCCTTTGGGTCCAATTACAATTGCAGGGGATAGTCCTTCCCCAGCTGGTATAAGTGTAATAGGTTTTCCAAAGGGACCTCTTATATTTGTTGGTGTACTTTCTTTTGGCCTTTGGGATTCTGGAGTGTTTGTTTCAACTGGTGTTGTCTTTTCAATCTGATTACTACTAATGTCTATTACACTTGAACTTGCCTTAGAATCGTTTCTTATTGAAATAGTTGTTCCATATAACATATTTGGATTTAAATTTATTGGCTTTCCATCTTCACCAACAGCAAACACTATTGCTTTGTCTAATCCAGATGGAAGTATGATCTTGATCACAATTCCGTCCGGGTCTGTTACGATTCTCGGAGTGAATTCTCTTTCACTTCGTGTTATTTGTATGGGCTTACCACGTAGATTTATTATTTGAGATGTAATGATCCCGGGTTCTAATTCCAAAGCACATGGAATAAAAACAATGTTAATTTTTTCCTGAGTTGTAATTCTCGCTGAAGCTGTTACTGGATTAAGTGGAATTATTTTTATTGGTTTTCCTCCAGGACCTACTACAGACCCTTGTTCCCGGACAAACGGTGTCCTTTCAGATCCAGATGGAAGTATGACCTTGATCGAAGTTCCATCTGCACTTGTTACGATTCCTGGTGTCTGTCCTGGTCCACTTGGTATAATTTGTATGGGTCTTCCGCCGGGACCGGTTATTTGAGATGTAATGCTGCTAGTGGTTTCTTGACCACTTGGAATGTATATTATGCTTATTCTCCCATCGGGACCTGTACTTGCTCCTGGTGTTGTTCCTCGACCAATTGGAATAATTTTTATTGGGTTTCCTCCCGGACCTTCTACTAAGCCTGGTGTTGTCCCCGATCCAGATGGCAAATAGATTTTGATCGGACTTCCATCAAGACCTGTGATTGTACCAGGTGTGCTTTCTGGTCCAATGGGTATAAGCTGTATTGGATTTCCTCCTGGACCTCTTATTTGCAATGTTGTACTTCCAATGATACTTTGAGTACTTGTTCTATCATTTTGACTACTTGTTGTGTCTTCATCAGGAGATATAATACTTACATATTCGTCAGGATCCATTTCGTTTCCGGGAGTTGTTCCCGGACCAACTGGTACTATTTTGATGGGCCTTCCTGCAGGAATCATAACAGTTCTAGGTGTTAAACCAGAAGGGTTTGCATGTAATATCACTGATTCTCGCGATGATATTCCTGACCTATTAATTAAAAGTTTAATACGTTTTCCAAAAGGACGATTTATTTCAAACGGTGTACTTCCTTTTGGCTTTTGCGATGCTGATGTTATTGCACCTGGTGTTGTTCCTTCAATTGGACCGCTAGGAATGTATATTATACTTATACTTCCATCTGGTCCTGTCATTACTCCAGGAGTTGATCCAGGTGCAGCTGGAATTATCTTTATTGGTTTTCCTCCCGGACCTACTACTGACCCTGGTGTATTTTCCGATCCGGATGGAAGTATGATCTTGATCGGAGTTCCATCTGGACCTGTTACGATTCCTGGTGTCTGTCCTGGTCCACTTGCTATAATTTGTATGAGTCTTCCGCCGGGTCCGGTTATTTGAGATGGAATGCTACTAATGGTTTCTGGACCACGTGGAATGTGTGTTATGCTTATTCTGCCATCGAGACCTGTACTTGCTCCTGGTGTTGTTCCTAGAGTAACTGGAATTATCTTTATTGATTTTCCTCCTGGACCTTCTACTAAGCCTGTTGTTGTCCCCGATACTGAGGGCAAATAGATTTTGATCGGACTTCCATCAAGACCTGTGATTTTACCTGGTGTACTTCCTGGTCCACTGAGTAGAAGCTGTATCGGCTTTCCTCCAGGGCCTGTTATGTGCACTTTTATACTTCCAAGTGTACTCTGAATGTTTGTCGTTACTTCACCTGGAGCTTTCGGTACGAAAATAATACTTTTATCTCCATCATGCTTCGTTTCTCCTCTGGGAATCATAACAGTTCCAGGTGTGGAACGAGATCCCTCTGGTAATATAATTTTAAAAGGATTTACATTGGGCTTGACCACTGCTCTCGGGGATTGTCCTGGGCCAGCTGATATAAGTTTAATAGGTTTTCGGAAAGAACCATTTATTTCTGTCGGGGTACTTTCTTCGGGCCTATGCGATACTGGTACATTGCTTGTTCCTTCAATTAGACTGTTTGGAATGTATATTTTCTTTGCTATTTCATCAGGTACTGTAATTGTTTCTAGATATTTCTTAGATGAAGCTGGAATTGGTTTTTCTCCTTTTAATTTTACAAATCTTTGTTGAATCTTTGAAGTATTTGAGAAATAAAATGTAAAAGGGCTTTTTTTATAACCAATAATTTTACTGGGTCCATTGTTTGATTCGTTCAGGACTGCTGTAGTTCGCCCGACTGTTTCTTCAATTGTTCGAACAGTTTGTGTAGTTGTTTGTGATATTCCTTGTTCAAAAGTGTCTGGTACAAAAATAATATTTATAACCCCGTCCAAACCGGTTTCTGCACCAGGAGTCGTTCCTGGACTAATTGGTAAAAGTTTAATATACTTTCCTCCGGGAATCATAATACTTCCAGGTGTGGAACCAGATCCTGATGGTAAAATAATTATAAAAGGATTCCCATCGGGACCAATCACAGCACCGGGAGTTAGTCCAGCTACAGCAGGGGCAAGTTTGATGGGTTTTCCATAAGGACCTTTTATTTCTACGAGCTTTCTTGCGTTCAGCATTCCGAATACTGGTTTACTTGTCACTTTTTCCGATTTCGGAAATAAAGCACTGGGAATGAGTATCCTGCTGCTTTTTATTTCTGTTTCTCTGACTCTTTCCGAGATTTTCATGTTTGCTGCTGGAATTAACTTTATTGGTTTCCCACCTACAATTTTTACAAAATTTCGTGTCATCTCTGAACCAGTTGGCAAAACGATTTTTACTGGAGTTGTATCAAGACGTGAAATATTAACTGGTATATTATCAGTTTCAGGTGACTCATGAAATGTTTGATTTTCTCCTGTATTTACTGTACTTTCTAGAGTAATTTTAACATTTGCTATATCGATTTTTGTAGTACTATGTTGTTTTCCCTGACCAAATGCTTTCGGTACATAAATAACATTTATTATTCCATCCAATCCGGTTTCAGCAGCAGACGTTGTTCCCGGCAACACTGGTAAGATTTTAATTGACTTTCCTCCGGGAATGACAAGAGTTCCAGGGGTAGAACCTGATCCTTCAGGTAAAATAATCATAAAAGGGTTTCCATCGGGTCCAAGAACCGCACCAGGAGTTAGTCCAGCATAAGAAGGTACAAGTTTGATAGGTTTTCCATAAGGACCTTTTATTTCTGCCATAGTACTTTGATTCTCCATGTGCAGTAATATTTTATTTGTATAATGTGGTAATTTCTGAAATAGAATATTGGAAATGTGTTTCTTCTTAGTGCTTTCTTCTTGAAATTTGAATCTTTCTCGAAAATTCAAGGGTAAGCCTGGAATCAACCTTATTGGTTTTCCTCCCGGACCTACTACAGACCCTGGTGTTTTTTCCGATCC
>JAPDSC010026408.1:0-16581 GCA_026290005.1 Latrodectus geometricus
AATAATTAATGCAACATATTTGACAACAAGAACTAAATAAGAAAATGTTTAATTTAAAACATTAAACCTTTATTTCACAATACTTAACCCTAATTTATTTAATAAAACTTCTTAGCATTTCAGCCATGTTTAGTTTAAAGTATTTTATCTCAATTTATTTTACAGAATTTAATAGTTATCTAAATTTCAGCTACATATATAGAATCATGGAAAACATAGCATACCATCATCTTCTTCAAAATCACCAAGGTTCACATTTTCATCTAAATCTTTAAGCTTGGCTTCGCTTTTTATTTTAACTCCAGGTCTTGTTTCAAATATTCCACCAAGATGGGGAGTGGCTAACTTTTGCCAATGATGAAGAGTTTGGGACCCTTAAAATAAATAAAAATTTAAGCATGACACTTCCTAAAAATCAGGTTAAAAAAATATAGAAATAATCATTTTTTAGCAAATTAATATACATTGAACTCAATATATCCAACAAGTATTTGTGTTAAAGTGAGCATATTTTGATCTTATGAAAATATTAGTATTTTATTACAGAAAACATTGAGAATTTTAATTTAATTTAGTTAACTACAAGAATAAACCTTGTACCTTCTAAGGGTTTAATAATTTGAAGTTTTTCAGGAAACTGGTATCTCTTAATTGTGCGCCCATACAAGTTTCTTTTAAAATTAGGATTCCAAGAGTCTCCAGATGCTTTTAAAAGCTCTGCCTGCAGATCAGTGCCAGTGCCAAAACTATTTGATGTATGGGTACCAATATCTAAATTACTTGGTCTCACTTTTTCAGATTTACCATGGATATACCTAAAAGTAAATAGAAAATATAAGTGACATTTAACATATGAAAGCATTAGTAGTGTAAGGAATATTTTTTATCCAAAGTAAAACTTTTCTGGAATAATTCACTTTCAACAGCTTTGAAGAAAATTTTTAATCTAAAAAATAACTAAAATTCTGAAAGTATTCTTAATTTTTTTCTAAATAAAGAAACTAATATCAGTGCAATAGTTTCATTTTATTAATTCAGTATCAGCCACAATATATTTTTGTGAATCTGGAATTTTATGTGCACTACTCAATAGTAAAAATATATTTGATAGTTAAGTCTCACTCTATACATATTAATCAATATTTTGAGTAGTGAAAAATGTGCATTCTTACACTCTATTTCTTTATAGCATTTGAACAAATTTGAAATTCATTTAATTCAAAAGGAATAAAATTGCAATAATTGAAGCATTATATTTTTAGTTTTGTATTTCTTTTTATTATAATGAAATAACTTATTAAGTTACTGAAAAGTTACGATCAATTATAGACAGACTTTTTTTGGTTTTTGTTACAATGATTTTACTAACCATTTCCAGCCAAAAGTTTATAAAGAATAAAATATTTTTAATTAATGAGTTAAAAATGAAATCAGTTTCTTATTAAAATAACCAAAAAATAAAATGTGCTTAACACCAAACCTTAAATTAAATAATTATAAAATTATCTAATATATTGCATTGATTTATAGGATTAAATTAATGATAATTTTTTGATAACATTTTCCTCTCCTTTTTAAAAAATGAAAGAAATCAAAATTTTGTAATATAAATTTAAAAAAAGCAAATATTGAAACAGTTGGATAAAAATTTGCTATTGTTACTATATAATATTTTTTAAAGTGTGTATATGCTTTAATTTAAATTAATGACTTACTACAATAGAATTTATATTAATTAAAATTTGTAACCAAATAATTAAGTAACAATAGTAACATTTGCTTATAAAAATGAAAAAATTGATAAGCTAATTACTTTTTTTTGCTATCAATAGTTTTTCTTTTTAAGATGACTAGTAACAAAATTTCATTTAATGACAAATCTTAAGGATCTGTTTTTAAAATTACATCTTTAAATAACTCAACTTAAAAAGTAAAAGAAACATTAATTGATGAACTAATGTTAATAGATTATTCTATGACAATGTTAGAAGAAGACATTTCCACACATATAAACACACATTTTATTTTTGCAAGTTACAAGAAATAATTACATTTTAATGAAAAACAAACTTACGTATCAGTATTTTCATCATCGGTACTGTAACTCTCAGCATAAGCAGATTCTGAATCTGAAGCAAGATCATTAAAGCCTGATGATAGAGATGATAGTTGACTTAGAGAAGAAAGGTGCGTGGATGTTAAATTAGGACGAGTATTAGAACCACTCATAGTGTAATGAGAACGTGAGGAAGTGAATCTGCTGCTTGAAGGAAAACCGTGATTGGCATAGCGAACTGTATTAAAAACTTTACGGCTGTGAGACCTGAATAAAAATAATAAAATTACACAATATAAGGCATTTCGATAATTTTCAATTGAAATAGCTGGAAAATTATAGCTAAATTTAAAAAAAAAATTAGTTCTGATAAAATAATTAAATAAAAATTTTACTTTTTAAGTTAAGCAATTTTGAAGCTAATCTAACTTCTTATAATAAGCGATTTAATTTTAATGAAAATTATTTCATTTGTACTATAGTACATATATGATTATATATATCGTAATAATATTTTTAATGGTACAATTTGTTTGTTGCTTTACTTATATGAGGGCTAATTTCTTGAAAATATATAGTTTTAAGGACAACCATCAAGTTAAATATTAAATGCACAAACTGTTAAACCTTAGGTCGAATTATTAATTACTTAGTCGACACTTCAACTTTCTTTAATGATTACTTGTGACTATCATATTATTCTCCCCTAAAAAATAAATCAAAATAAAAAAAGCTCTTTCGACATAAAAATATGCAAAACTTAAGCACATAATTAATTAATACAAAACTCTTCTATCCTATACACTTCTAATATGCAATCTCTAGAAATGCATAAAGGATTTAAGAGTGATACCATTAAAAAATGTTTTATGGATTATTGATACAATGAAGAGAACAATAATGAAATATACTCACGGTCTTTCATCTGAGGAATATCCATCACTGTCCCTTCCCAAGGACTGTTCAAGTTCATTTGCAAGACAGTCAGGATTAACATAAGGACTATACATCCCATAATTTTGCCATGTATTTACGGAGGGCAAACGATTCTTTTGTGTTTGCTTAGCTTCTGCTTGAAGTTCTTGGAAAGCAGCCATAAGTTCTCCATACTTTTCTTTCATATCTATAAGCTCTTCAGACAATTCATGTTGGCATTCTTCAGCAATTTCTAACTTACTACACAAGCATTCATTATCTGCAGTAAGCTATAAAGATTGAAACATTTATACAGATGCACAATAAAAAATATTATTATCCTTATCTGGTGTACAACTACTTCATATCTCAGAATATGAAAAATTCTGAATATAAAAGAATTTTAACTTAAGTATAAAATATATCCATAAACTAATGTGATAGTGTTTTAAGTAACATTTCAAATTATAAAATATATGTAATAATAAAAAGTATATTAAACAAAGAAAAATTAAAACTTTTACATAAGCTATTGCTAATAAAAAATTTTTCCCCCTCATATATGTTTAAATACTTATAAATCAGAATCTATAGGAACATAAAATTGAAATATACTCACAGTCCACAAAAATAATATAAGCATTTAGTATGTAAATATCAGGGTTACAAAAACAATTACATGCTTGAATTATCTAAAGTATTCCAAAATAATTGTAATTATTGAAACAATTAAATTTATAAAATATTATTATCTGCATCATAACTAGTTAAACAGTGCCCAATAAAGCAATAACTACCTTAGATCTCCCAATAATGATTTCTGGCTGACCTTTGCTTTCTAGTTTTTCCCTTAATTACCACAAAAATTCTGATTTCAATTAATCAGCCAATCCAGCTCTAATGACATATTGTAATATTTATAATACCAATTGTCCAGCATTCATAACAAATATAATAATTGTAAGTGGATTCAATTCCTTTTATCTTAGTAAATTTTTAATGTTTAATTATAAATCTATTAAAATAAATAGAATTAAATAATTACTGCTAAAAATAAACAATATATATTTCAAAAGTATACATCTTATACTTCAATAGATACTTCTATTCATGCTATCAAGTGTATTCTGAACTATTTTCGATTAAAAAATAAAGATTTTTTTTTTTTGATTTTTTTGTATTTTAACATTTGTTTAGCTCTTTAATGGCTCATAAAAATCAAGTCTAATATGGCTTTTGCAGATTACAATCTTTGCATTTCTTAAGAAAAATCTAAATTTTACAAACCATTTGAAAAAAATCACAATTTGCAAAATAACAATATAACAAATTTTGAATATTGGCAAAAATTTTATAATCAGAAATGATAACTGGATATAATTAAAAAATACTCTTAATTAATTTTATGAGAATTCATTTCCATATCACAATCTAAGTTTGTTTCTTGATAAGAACATATTTAGTTTGTAGGAGTTTTTTTCTCAAATAGCTCTGAAAATAACATGATCTTCTGTCAATGATAGCAAAAATTTACCTTACGCTACGTATCCTTTATAAAATATGATAAGATGAAAATTGACTGTTTATATTCTGTAAGCTTGTATTGACTGTAAGCTTTCAATTTCCCCCAGACAAACTTTCTCAGCCAAAAAATCAGAATGAGAAATTAAATTGAAGCTTTTTAATTAAAAAATTATTATACTTAAAAAAAAATATATGAACAAAGTATCACAATTACTAAATTGTATTAAAAAGAGATAACTGGTTTTAATGTTGTAATTTTCTTTTTATTGACTCAAAGATTTATTTTGTATTAAAGATTAATTACATATCAAGATTTAAAAATTAAAACCATAATTTAATTCCCAACTTTAAATTTTTGGATAAACTAAGAATAACATTAACTTTACATACTTCAGATATTAACAAAAAGCTATGTAGTGGGTAAACAAGAAATAAATTGTTTAATTCTTACTAACCCATTTCATTGGAAGTTTAAAGAATGAAATTAAAAATTTTCAGATAAATATAGAGTGGGAAAAATTATAAAACATTATTGAAATGATAAATGTTTCCATAACTTACATCACGCAATTTTCGTTGAAGATCAACTATTTGAGAAAGTAGTTGGGTTATTTCTTCTTGTTGCCGAATATTGTCTTCACTCTTTCTCCCAACTTCTTCTTGAAGAATTGTCAGCTGACTATTTGCTTCACCTACAATATTATATAATTCAAAAATGTAAAATAAACAATGTTTTTTATTAAATAATTCTTAAACATATACAGATGTGCAATAATAATTTAATAAACAAAATAGCAGATACATAAATATAAAAATATTCAACATAATCTTGAATATAATTATACATCTAACATTTCTGAACAAATTTCAAAGATTTGTCATTCCTAATTTTTTTTTCTTTTATTTTGTTTTTCTAATTTTTAACTCATATAGGAATGTTGTAAGGTAAACATTTTATGATCAATAATATTGCATACATAAGCAAATATGTATTTACATTAATTATAATAAAAAGTACTTTCAAAGTCGCTTAATATTTGATTTATTAAAAATTTTGATAAAAATTGAGCAAAATAATCACAATTTTAATATTTCTTTAGCAACTAATTAGTAAACCAAAGAAAAATGTACAATGATGCACACACACACACATACTGATTAAAATTTTTACTACAATAAATTAATCCTAATTTAAAAAAGATATATGATTAAGAATAATATATGATTTTTTAGTCACTGTCATCAAAAAAGATTTTCAAAATTTCAGATATTTATATCTGAGTTAAAAGTTTAAAAAACTTTAGTGTGAAATTCAATAATCATTGAAATGTTCACATAGAATTTTCTGTGTTTTTAGTTTATTGGTGCAAAAAATGCTTGATATGGAACAAATTGAAATGATATGTGACAATTTGAAGAGATAATTGTACAATAATTGTAAAAGCTGTTTGTCAAAAATAAATAATTCATGGTTATTTTATTAAATTTATATTTGAGAATGCTTTCAAGAGATAGATCAGCTTTATAAATCATTACAACTAAATTTTGGTTTTCATTTTTATTAATCCAATACTAACTTGATGTTTCAGTGAGCATATTCTTTAAACAACCGTTTTACATAATTTTAGTTTTCTTTAGATAACTTCTATGACTAGTATAATATTTACTTATATACTTATTCATATATTGAAATAAATTTATTTTTTCAACATATGAACTAATATAGCTTATGAAATAGCATAAAAAACTATTTCATAAGCTATATTAGAGCACAATAGAACTTTTTCTCTCAATATAATTTCCGTTTTTACAAGTTTATCACTGAAATGAAATATAAACATGAAGTTAAAAATTAATCTGCTAACAGTTAAAATCTTGAAAATTAACAATATTATGCTTTCACTCATTCATAAAAAATTGTTACTCAAAGTAAATCCAACTTTTGAAATGATTTTATGAGAACGTTGAAATAATTCTGATCTTATTTTTCATCACAATTGTCTCAAAAAATGATAAACATAGATATAAAATAAAAGTAAATAGATTTTACATAGATTTACTTGGTTTATCATCTTACATTTCCTTTGAATATATAAGTTAACTTAAAATAGGGAAAAGTGGTGACGGTTTCAGAAAGCACACCATGGAGTCACGGATCTAGCTATTAATAGGGGGATGGGGACAAAATTTGTATGCAGTTAAAGCCTATTTTTAATAATTTTTTTTTGTTTGTTTACAGTGGACATGATACATTTGCTCCCAACTGATTGGATTTCTAATACCTAAAGTTGTATACTTGAAATACTATTAATCATTTGAGTACGGCGAAGGTTCACTTGTTATGCGCCGAAAATGCTGAGAAGCGCGATACCATTTTTCTTGTTTTATTAATTAAATTACTACACATTTCATTCCGCACTTTTAGCACATATATAAGAAAACTCTTTAGCACTCAAACGGTTAAAATAGTAGAAAATAGTGAAGACGTCTATTTTAATTCCATGCACAAATATCATTTCTCATGAAAAATCCATGACAATTCTTAACCTAAAACTTCCCATTAAGTGACTTTTAAAAATATATATGCAAAGTTTTATTTAAAATTATACAACTTGATGCATTTATCTTCTATAGTGAGATACAGTATTTGTTTTTTCCCCCACCACTGACATAAAAGCTCATTTTTAAATTTAATATCTTGTTATTACTATGACATTTAAAAGCATATCACACCAAGAATCTGATCCAATTGAAAAATATTTTGCACTAACAGAAGTCACTATGAAGCATGAAGTGGAGAAATTTTAAAATCAACTGTATCAATGTATTCAAATAGTATCAACCCTCAAAACATTTTTCAACAGATTTAAATTTTCAATTTTCTTTTAAACACTACAATTTCTCTTGTTATCTTATTTTTTATTCAAAAGCCTACATATTTAGTTTCCATTTTACAAGAATTTTAATAGGCCATTAGTTAACTATGATTCTTTAATTTCAAAAGATTTTACTTGTTAGGTTTTTGATAATTGAAATGACTTTGAATTTTCAACTCTCGATTTCGATTCCCAAGATATTAGAATTACTTTTTTTAGATTATAAAGCATAATTTTGAATTGTTGTGTAATCTTAAATCATTGAAGAGGCATGGAATATGATGCTACAAATTTTAGTGAAAAGCATGATCAGGGGTCGGAGTACAGAATTTTTTTTTTCAGGACACTATTTTCAAGAAATATCAGGACATTTTTCAGGACATATTTCAATAATTAAAGAAAACCAATGTTACTTTTAGTAAAGTTCCCAACTTTCTATTTTGAATTGGTAATCCGATAATGGTAAATCAGAGTGCATAGGTTCGGGTGAAATAATTGCGAAGAAAATTACAGATGCTAATTTTAATTTATTTTTCTAGAGCATCACAACACAAAACAAGCATTTGAAATCAATCGCATGGCATGAGAAGCCGATAGATATATTTTTGAGACTGGCGTCTCGTACACACATAATTAACTAATGAAGCTGGCTAAAGTAGCCCAAACAATTAACTATTCGTAAATAATGAGACTGATGTCTCCAATAATATATCCCTTATATAAGATGGCTTAAGAAGCCTAAACAAATAGATTATTATGAGACTGACGTCTCCAAATCATAACGATCCCCGATGGCTTAGGACACCCAAAACAGAAATTGCAAGTTCCAGAGACATGTACACTCTGTTTCATACCCCTCTCTGTAATCATTCCGCCAACCTTTTCTAATGGTCTCGAAGAGGAGGGGAGGAGGTGTGGCCGGATGTTGTGTCTAAGTGCTTTCGATTCTCACACTTTTATATATTAATTTCAGTTTTATGCATAAAACACATTTTAGAAAGGAATAAACTATTTAATAAATTCTGAGTTTTTTTAATTTTTAATACAACAATATGAAAAATAATACAGAAATTTAAACTTTTTATACTGAACATTTTCTGAAAATTAATAAGTTACATGATAAATGCTTTAAATTAACAGTTAATTTATGTATAATTGAATAATGTTCATTTTGAACTGGATGCATTAGCATTTAATTCCAATAACTTAATACTGCACTTTTTTAATTTATCATTCACAGATGCAATCTCTGCATTAGCAACAGACAGCATCATTTGTCCAACTTTCACATCACTCATATTATCATCACTGATAGCACATGCTATTTTTTAGTTGCATCATCCAAAAGTTTTTGAGCTACACACTGATTATCAAGCAAATTTTTGTTTTCTTCCTCAAGTTCATTAATTTTTATTAATAGGTGCGATTGTTTAAACTTTTTTTCACTAGTAGCTTCTACATCTTCCTCGTCCTTTCTTTTGTCCAATTTTGGACCTTGCGCCATAAAATACAACCCAACAACAACAACAACGTCCTTTCTTTTCTTCTCTAATTCTGTTACATCTTTTGATTTTTCCATATATGATGCATATTCTGCATGAGATTTCTGAATGTAATGCATCATTTCTTTGGTATATGGAATGGAGGAAACAGAATTGCCATGCATTCGAATAACATCATGACAAATCCGTAAACTTTGAACGGTTAATTCCGATAAAGAAGCTCTCCCCTTTGTCACAACATAATTGTTAGTTGAAAACCCTCTTTCTGGTTGGGAATTTACATTCATTAACGACAAACATGCTTTAACCACTCTAGAAAGAGTAGGATATTTTATATAACCACCAGCATCTTTTATATTGAAAACCGCATTCCAATATTTACAGATATTTTGAAAACTGCATTCCAATATTTACAGATATTTTGATGTTATCATAATCATTCTTAATCAAAGTCACATCTTCACACATGTAAAGAATCCACTCTTCATTCATCTTATCAAAATCTGAAGAAGTTTTATTCACATGAGGAATATGTTGAATTAATCTGCTACATGAACTCCTAGACTCTTCCTTTTTTTCTATTATAAGGAGACAAACACTGGAGATCTTTGAGTAAAGGATTTGTTATAGGAAGTTTTTGAAGCAAATGCTTTGAAGTTGCTATGTAGCAGCTTCTAATACTTTGTAGAAATGTTGTTTTATCAGTAAGTTCTTCCAGCATTGCTTTTGCACCATGACCTACTTCAATATTGTTTAAATTTAACCAATTTTTTCCTGAATCAACATTAATTTGTAGCAACTTTACTCCATTTTTTTCACTGATTTCTTCTGGGTTTAAAAATTTAAACATAATACTGCGAACAAGTTCATTTAACTTACTGTACATCACATGTACTAAAGGTTCGACTTTTTGCATTAGAAGTAAATAAGGTTCAAAAGTTTTACAAAAAAATGAAACAAAATTCAGATATGCCAGAGTCTTAGGGTCTTTCAAATGTTTTATAATCCGAAGATATCTATCAGAAAGAGGAGATTTCGACTCTTTAGGTATTTTAACAATGAAATATTCCTTTAGAACATCATATTGCTCAACAATTCTCTCACAAACTGAGCCCAAAGTTAATCAACGGCTCTCAACATGACGAAGGAAACTATGTCTAGCTAAAGTTTCTTCCAGTATTTCTAACTGTAAGGAATGATAATCTTCCCTTCTTTCGGGAGATAGCTTGAAAAATTGATGAATATCTATAGCAAATCCATCAATATTACAATCAATTTTATCAATACCCTTACGCAGTGCTCCATGGATTATGTGTAAGCAACATGTACCCAAATCAATTAGTACTGCTAAACTTTGCTTACTCAGTTCACTATTTATTTGCTTTAAAACAGCTAAATTAACTCTTGGTCCATCCATTGACAACTGCATTAATTTTTCTAAATTCAAACCATTATTTTGAATAAAACTTAATAAAATTTTTACAATTTTATTGGCTTCAGCATGCCCTAAAAATGTGATTCGAGGTAACAAATGACATTTTTACCTTGTTTATCAGACCAATATGAGATGTAAATATCCAACTGTTTCTTTATTTGTTTTGTAGTAGTTTCATCGAAAAGTAAAACAAAATATGAAGTGCCGATATCCCGAAACAAAAGAGTTTTGAAATACGGACCTAATTCAAAATTAATCATATACCTTACTTTTTTGTCAGATAATTTGAGATTTTTTGCTATGGAGGAATCAAAAATTTCTCCGTAAATGTTAGCTAAATCATTCATAGATGAAAAAGAATAATTATTTTTTATTGCCACTAAAACTAAAATGGTTTCAGCTTTAATGGTTTTCTCTGATGTCGTTTTGGGGAGCCATGATTTGTTATTCACTACTACAGTCGATGTCGAGGATTCAGATGAAGTTGATGACTTGATAGTAAATAGTGTTTGATTCTTGTAACAGTTCACAGCTTTTTTGTGTTTTAATCCATCTGCATGCGCAAGCACTTGTCTAAAACCCATATTTGAAACACTGAATCTGCTTTTGCATACGAAGCCCTCCACAGAATGAACATCGTCAACACTTCGGCACCATGTCTTGATTAGGCATTTATTCCCATCTTCCAGTTCCAACCATTTGTCGGAAAATTTCGTTATCCTTGGCATTTTTAAAAAAAAAAATGTTTTCCAAAAAGAAAATTCTGAGCTTGCTAATAAAAATTTTTCAAAACACTCATCAAAATCTTCCAAAACAGCGCGATAAGCATTTCAAGCATGCGCATAAACGTAGGCCAATAATTCTCACAATTTCGATATCATTGTAAATAGTTGTGCACTACTAAAATCAGAATCTTTGTCTGTAAAGGCACCAAATAGAATTTAATGGTAAACCCAAACCTAAATTTTTTTGACTTCAGACATGCGTGAGCAATGGCTGAAAACGAGGCGCAGACGAATGTATGGCAACCCTATTTCCGGTTTGAAAGAGAACAAAAAAGGGGGAAATTTTTCTCTTTCTTTTTGCATAGAAAGCAGTTGAAAGAAAAAATATATTCCACTGAAAGAAAAATTTACAACTGAAAAATATAAAATTATTAATTGAAATTAAACTTTCAAAGGAATGTAATAAAAAATTAAGGAATTCCAGGATTTATTTTGAAAAATAAGGACATTTCAGGACGTTTTTTAAAAAATCAGGAATTTCAGGACAACTCCGAGCCCTGCAGTTGTAATATTTCTCAGATAACATATTATTCCCATAATGCCTAAAAAGACAAAATGCATATAATCCAAAGGAAATTTGCTTATCACTCCAATATTTAACTCTTTAAAAGGGGATTCTCCAGTAAAATGAAAATCATTATTTATGTCACCTCATTTCTCAAAGAAGCATTAATTTCTGGATAAGTCATCTTTCGATATCATTTACCTTTTTGTTACCTACCATTTATCATAACCATAGTAACCAGTAAACAATTTAGTACAAGTAACAAAAGCCCTTGATGGATATCACAAATTACTGCATTAACAAAAATTGAAAAGTTTTTACCCAATATTGCACGACTAGCATAACAATTTTTAAATCTTTAACTAATTCTTCCAGAAATTCATTGATATCAGGTTTCTTTTCAACAAATAAATACCAATGAGAAAAGGTGTATCTATTATCTTTCTAATGCTACCTAAAATTGATATGATCAGTTATACAAAGGAAATCTATCAATAAGTAAATTTATGCTTATAGTAGACTGTTTTAGTTTTCAAACCATACTAGAGTTTTTGCTTAATAGTGTTTTTTAAAGTGAAATGGATATATTCACAAGTTAAATTATGTTTCAAAAAACATTGTTTTAATTTCTCTTTAGGTACTGAATTGCTAAAGATATTTGACTCATTATATAAAGAGTTAAGTATTTTGAAATCTTTAACTGTGGCACTACATTGTTGATCTGAGTCCATGTAATTTTCAATACTGGTTTTTAATTACTATATATTATTAATATTATGCATATTTATAAACATTGTTTGTAATTCTTATTCGGACTTACATTTTACCAGTACAAAATAAATATAATCTACAAAGTGACAGAATTAAATAAATAGGCATTTTAAAGATATGTACTTGTTATTTATTTAAAAGAATTGATAGTACTTACCAAAATATTCTGCTATAAATGATATAATTAATAATAGCTAATTCCAGAGCGAAATATAACTAGTACTAGAAAAAGATATAGTAAACACAATGAATTTCAAATATGGCGGCCGCGCATGCGTAGACTTTTTACTTATTCTACTCGTGATTCGTTTCAATCTCTTTGGTAAATACTACGGCTGTCGATGACGATGTGCTGTAGAAAAAACAGTGACCCTTTCATGTATAAGATACCGGACCGGTGAGTGAATACCAATAAGCCTCTGCTACTAGGCATTTTTAGTAATTTCGTGCACTCTGGACGTGCAATCGCGCAGGATGGAGTGAGGGTATCTTTCTTGACGGGCGCCACGCGCCCGGCAAAGCGTCCCCGGCACTCCCGAACGAAAAAGCGCGCGATCGCACGGCCAGAGTGCCCCCTTCCTTCTATATCCACGAGTCCCAACCCGTACTGGGTTTTATAGCGGACTTTTTATACCACACCGCCTTCTTTTCATTTCCACGAGTCCCAACCCGTAATGGGTTTTATAGCGGACTCTCACATACTTACCTCTCTCTTCTGAGACGGGGAGCTATAATGCTCTTCTTAGACAATGACAACGGCCATACCATGATGAAACTACCGGTTCTCGTCCGATCACCGAAGTCAAGCATCATCGGGCGCGGTCAGTACTTGGGAGGGTGACCACCTGGGAACACCGCGTGCCGTTGGCATTTTTTTTTTTTTTAATTATTAGAAATTAATTTTTATATTTTATTATATACATTTAAATTCAACATCAAAATTTATTAAACATTTAAATGAATATCACGAAGTATATAAGTTTTTAAACAAAAATAATAGTCTATAAGCATCAATAAGGTGATCGTTGTTTTTTTTGAAATTTTAATCATTCAAAAATTCTTCCACACGAACAAATGCAAATACTTTAATCTATATTACAATATATATGCTTATATTAAAATTGATATGTTTGTATTTATTTCTTCTATGAAATTTCAATCGCTTAGCAGTTCTCCTTGTTTCACATAAGCACAAATTCAAATATTTAAATCTATATTGATGTATTTGCTAATATTGTAATGCATTTGCTTATATTAAAACCTGTATATATTTTTGATTTTTTACGATTCAAAATCAAAAATTAATTTTCGCGATTTTAATACAGATCTATAATTTTGCATATAAAATCTACACATTCCCCAATATTAAAATCCATATATTTGAATACATACATTTTACAATACAATTAAATGGGGAAAAAAAAAACATTTTAAAATATACTTTACCATCGTACGGAAATTTTTATTAAATATTATATTTAAGATACCCAGAAAGATTTTTATGAAATTCAACGATCTTAAAATTAATTAAAACAAATTTAGGATTATAATTTTTAGATATTTATAAAATACTTTATATTACTTTAAGTTAACGCTAATATTTACTTCATATTGGCGTAAAATAATACAGTATGTAGGATCTTGACTGAAAAACTGTGGCAAGTAAGAAAAAAGAGTTTTGAACCATTTTTGGAAATTTACTGATTAAAATCTCTCATCATTTGAATTATTATTCATATTATTTATGAAGGTGTTGTCTTACACTCCGAAACTATTATCGCGTTATTGTTTTAAACTATACTAAACTTTAAATAAAATATTTGATATCTCATTTCTATGCTTAGTATGTTGTTGTGACATATTTAAACAAAGAAATTTAGCCGAAAATGTACTTTCCCCACGGTCAGAAAATACTAAAAGTACGGATGTCTCTTCCAGGATTTAATATAGACAATACGTGAGATCTAAATAATCACACGAATATGATACTCTAACAAATTGCTATAAGTGGATAACTAATCAATCTATATTGAATTTAAAGGCTGCATTCAACTTAAAATGAACGAATAATTCAAATTCTGTTATTATTTTCATTATAAAAAGCAGAAATTTCGAAAAATTCGAACAATAATTTTGGCCATATTCACATTGTGCATTGAATTTTGCAAAGTTTTCATGTACAAAATCTGTTATTAATTTAACAAAAATCCAATATATAAATAATTTGATGTGTCCATTTATTATATGAAATACACTTTAAACTGATCAAGGTGATTAATTTAATATCGTTTTATACTATACTAAACTTTAAATAAAATATTTGAATATTCCTTCAGTACATTTCACTTTTGAACAGTAGTCCTTTACTGACTTGTACCTGTAAATTTGAACCCTGTATGTAAATAACTGAATTTTAGTTCAATACTCATGTCTGATGAAAACAAAAACAATGAAAAGTAGAATTATTTAAATGAAACTATGGAAATAACTGTACATACCAAATTTTTTCATTTTAAATTGAGTTTTTGCTTAAAAACTATTTAATAAATTCCATATTGGTGATAACATTAAACATTAAATAAAAATTATTTAAATTATATTATCACTATGCAATATTTCAAAATAATGTCTTGGTAAATAATTTCTAAAAATCATTTACAAAATACTTTAATGATGAAAATTACATTCAACTGATTTTCAGGTTTTATAATGAATTAGTCTCATAATTTTTTCTAATTCTGGTATATTTATAATGATTAAAAATTAACTAAAACATTTAAATATCTGAGAATTATTCGATTTGCAAATTTCATGTATATTCTATTTTATTTTGGATATAGATATCTCGTGGATATAGATATCTCGTGGATATAGATATCTATTGGATATAGATATCTACTGGATATAGATATCTATTGGATATAGATATCTATTGGATATAGATATCTATTGGATATAGATATCTCGTGGATATAGATATCTTGGATATAGATATCTACTGGATATTAGAACATCACAGGGATATCTAAAATATCCGTAGGATATCCAATGGAGCGACTTTTTTGGTAGTTGGTAGATATATATATTTGGATATCTATAAAATTAAGAATTTTATACTATATATTTATTTATTTAGTTATATTAGTTTGGGGATAAAGTTATCCATTATTTTTTTCCGGTAGACGTCTGTAGTGATCGCTATCTCGTGAGGTATCTATCAAACAATTTCAGATTTATGCTCGTTGGAAAGGTGACATTTGACACTAAAATATCCTCTTGCGGTTTTTTGTTTGATTCATTCAGTTATGAGTACAAGGTTTTAAAAATAGAAGACAACAAACAGAAAATTCGATACATTTTAGTTTTTCTTTTATAATGGCGAAAAAGCTAACCAGGTGGCTAAAATTCTGAAAGGTGTTTATCGTCCTATATATGACTGTAACAACCAGTTACGCACAATTTCGATTTCGTCGATTCCATTTGGATAATAGCAATTTAAAACTGCTGGTAGAGGGAAGGCGCCCACTTTCTAAAACTTTCGCAAAACGGACGTAGCAATCATTTTCGGCAAATTTTCAAAAGATCTTGTTTTGTTGATTTTTCAGTTCTGCTTCGTCATTTGAGGTTGGATGGATGTTTGAGTGAATGTTCCTTGTCATTCATCTTGCATAAAGGCAAATCTAACAATATGCTTCGTGCGTTAAAGGCGCAATTAACTTAGGATGGTATTTGCAGCTCATCAAATAGCTTTCAGCCTTACAGTAATGCTATATTCTATGTTAAAAAAATAAATAGGAAATTGGAGTTACAAGTAAAAGAAACCGAGAATCTAACTATTAAAAATGTGAACTTTGTGTGAACTGCTTTTTCTTTTAAAATAATTTACACATCAAAAATAAATAAATTTTGATTCGGGAATTTTTTATTACATTTTTAAATGTCCAAGAAAAATAATTAGCCTTACCAATAAAATGTTTGCTTTTGTAATGGTTTGAATTTCTTAAAAAACATGCTTCATTTTCATCAAATTAAAAAAAAGTAGATATTTTAATTTCTATTTATGGGAAAAATGAATGAATATGAAAGAATTTATTTAATGAGTTGAATGAACGCAAGAAATAAAATGAAGTGTTAGTGAAAAATTAATTACAACATGCTATTAAAAATTGTTCTCGGCTTTTAAAAAAAAAAAAAAAAAAAAAAAAAAAAAAA
>JAPDSC010026411.1:0-10389 GCA_026290005.1 Latrodectus geometricus
CTTTGTTGTAAAAGAGGAAAAAAATTTATTTGAAGATAAATATTGCACTTCATTCAAGAAGCACTTTATATTTCTTTATATTACCTTCTCTATTTATTCATTACTTGCATTCTGTCAGTAGCTTTAATATTTCAATATTACAACTTTTTGTCATCAATCTTAAAAAATAAGTCAATACATTCAGTTACTTTTGATCACTTAAAAAACATTTACAGTTAAGACACTATTTACTCAGTAAAAGGTAGAATTTACTTGGAGCAAATTCCTAAAATAAATAATAACCATATATTTTTAATCAATAAATTATTGCTTCCACCTTAAACTGAACTTCCTAATTTTAGTATTATTTAAAATTCATTTTGCTCCCAAAATCATTGCAAACAATAAATTAAATAACGAAATACATCATTCTTTCAATTTTAAAAAACAAATATTTTTCTTAAATGTGATTTATCCAACATCAGATTCAATCTCAAAAAAAATATATACACCTGCAGTTATTAGTAATCGTATACAATATAATAATTTTCTTCATCTAAGATATTATATTAGCATTCATTATCATATATTTGAACACAATACATACACAGATGTATTTTTATAGGAAAAAAATATGATTTAAATGTAAAAATTCATTACTTCGTTGAATTTAAAGTATTTATAATTAAAAAATTGTAAATTAATTCAATTATTAATATATTAATTAACTTTATATGTTTTTCGACGTGTTTGAAAAACAGTTGAATTGTTTTAAATTCAAAATAAAATTATCATAAAATGTTCATCAAAATAAAGAATTCTTTTATTTTCATAAAATAAGTTCACTTAATATGTACTCGTATAATGATGCTATTCACTTTAAAATATTTGACTAAAGAATTAAAATAAAGCCCACATGAAATAAAAACTTGCGTTAGAAATAAGTATGTTTCTTATGGTTACTTATGAATTTTAACGTATATGAAATAAAAGAAGCCCGTTCTCCTTGAGGATCAAGTTTTATTTTATGGTAAGAAACTGAAATACTGTAAATATTTCCCTCCTTTTAGGTTTATAAAGAAAGAAAACTAACTTTATTCTTGCCAAGCTTCATTTTTTCTACTTTACTTTTCTCCTCTTCTTTTCTTTTATTTAAAAAAATATATTAACTTTTCATATTCTAGGATTTTTTTAATATAATTTCGGCAAAGAGAAAAAATTACAAAGAATCATTATAAAAGCCCATAAAATTATGTCACATATATTAGTTTGCTTAGAAATATTAAATTATATTCTTATAAAATATTATACATTTTTTGAAGGAAATATGACGCATACTTTGAGAAAGATATGTAGTCTTGAAAAAGATATGATTTCTGTGAGAAAAATTTTGAAATCAAAAATTTCTTCCCTTTTAAACACATAATGTGAAAATTTACTCAAATTTAATTAAAATTTTTATGATTGTTTTTACTGTTGCATGATAAATACTTAACTTAAAGGAGAGGAAATAATTTGAGATTATTTTACCCATAACATGTTTCATTGAATTTTATGTGAATATTACAAAGAAGATAATAAAATGAATAACATATGAAACTGTTTATTTTATTATATAATTTTGTATAATGCACAAATCTGAAAATCCCATTATTAACAAAAAAGGGACTAGTTTGAAGTGTAGAATATATGTCTCTAATATTGAATAGTACTTAAGTTATTATATATATATATATATATATATATATATATATATATATATATATATATATATATATATATATATATATATATATTTGAATTTTTCTGAATACAAAGTGTAATCTACACAACTCCTCTCTTTCCTAAATAATGTTTGAAATCTTTAATTAGAAATAGTTGCTATTTTACAATGATTTGTATTGTTTACAGTATATAAATTAAAATTTTTATATCGGAATGCAAGTGGAAATACATTCTTGTACATTTCTTTTAACATTTGTTCAAGGATTATCAAATTAAGAAACCTTCTATAAACTTACATTTTTATACAGAGAAAATGAGCGATCTTACAATACATTAATACCTGGTATAACAAGATCACAATAATACTTGATAGTCACTCACCGACGACTTTAGCGAAGTTTGTGGAAAATTGGCTCTTTTGCCAGAAATCGATAATTTTGTGCATGAATTGATAAATCAAGATTAACATCTGACATATCGCAAGATTTATCCATTTATAGGTATTAGTATGTTTCTAATAAGTAAATTGTTGCTGGCAACTCTGGCCGCAAAAAAAAATTATACTCGAAGGATACCACCTATTCTGACAATCGCTTGAAAAGGCGGCCCACGCTGACTGCGTTTATTTTTTTTTAATTTCTATCATTGCAAAATGAAGTGGAAGAAAACTATTTTTCTCATCTTTTTTGATGAATACAACTATCATTTGCAAAAGGATTACATTGAAACTAAAGTTTAAAGTGCATCGGACTATCAAAATGTGCAAAATCAACAAAAAAATGTTATCAGTCAAGGTTATCAGTGTTTTCATAATATAAACTATGTTCCACTCCTTTTTGTCACGTCTGCTCGAAAATGTAAAAATGTAACACGAGGATATAAGTTTTGAATAACCACTAATTTTCAATGTATGTATTTATTCCATTATAAATATATGTATTTCCATACATTAATAAGTTCCAATATCAATTTTCGGCTAATATGAAGTTCATTTTTAGAATTAAAACTTGTAAAAAGATTTTTATTTTAAGCAAACGACTACGCTCATTTTATAAATTCCCACATAACATGCAAAATAACTATTCTCCAAAGCAAGTTTACTAAATTCTAGTTTCAAGTGGTGCTACAGTTTTGGTACAACAATATTAAGTAGTTTTTATTATTTGTATAAATTCTTATGGAAACTTTAATTTTTTTGGGTTCTTCCACCGACTTTTATTTTGATATACGGACATTTATTTTATTATTAAAAGTAACGGTGTCATGATACACAGTTGATATCATCTGAAATTAACTGGAATTCTTACTCAATGCAGACTTTCATTTATATTATGAAAAAATATTAAAAAAAAAACCCTCATTTTGTAACTACTTTAAATGGATTAAAAAAACATGCATAATTTATTTTCAAATATTTTTAAATTTAAAACTATATTTATCCGTGATAAACGTAAAGGAGATAACACTTGTAAATATTAAATATTGTGCTTGGCGATAATTAATTTTAATTTTCATAAAAAGCAAATGATGAATGAAAGATGTTCTCCCATTATTATATTTTATTCTTTATACGATTTTTATCAAATCATTTTGATAAGCATTTATTGCCTATCAAATTGCTTATCAAAAAGATAGAAAGCAAGGAAAATATCGGAGAAAAAGTTAATGTGACTCTATTCATATTTTAAAATATATTAATCATGGAAACAGAAAACACATTTCTTCATTTTTTAAAAAAATTGTTACGTCACACAAAAAATATATATTTGAAAAAACACATATAAAAACTGTTCCTAATAATAAAGTATTTTTTTATTCTTGTTCTGAAAATTAAACAAATCTATCTTTCTTTTCTTCTATTTTTTAAAAGTTAGCTGGTATTGTTAGATGGCTGTTTATCTATCGAAGAAGTTTATAGAAAAAAAAGTTTGAAGATAAATACTCCGTTAAAGATAGTCTGTGTAATGCATAGTTTGTGTGTTTAGGTATTAGATATAACTTCTTATGCTATTTGTTTATTGTTTGTTATAAGCTATTTATAATCATTTGCATAGGGTTTATTTCATCTAGCAATAAAATTGAAATAAATAAATATAACAAATCAATTTCACCGATAAAAGAATATCTTGTATAAAATTTCTAAATTAATAATTTTATTCCTGTAAGAATAAATATAATGATTTAAATAACAAAAATAATTTAAAAAAAACTAAAATATACCAATTATTTGAAATGTGCTTAATTAAAATTTATACTTGTAGTCTACTGAAATGATATAACATTTGAGAATCTCAAAATTTTCCTTCTTTGACCATTGAAAGTTCTAAACGGATTTAGAGGTCATTCTATTTATTTAGATTTTTCAAAAAGGTAAACATTTGTTTAACTAAGTAAGATATTTTTATGCTCTCATTTATTTGGATTTTTAAACATGTCTCTGTTTTATAAAGGGATGCTCCTTTTTACCTTGAATTAATTATAATGGAAATAGGTAAAATATTACAAAAAAATCATTTTTAAAAGTTTATTTTATTTATTGCTCTATAACATATATCTTATGAAATTTTATTATATACATCTAGCTAATTTTCAGAAAATTTTGCATCCAGTAAAATTATTCATTTCATCTGAGTTTTAAAATGTTATCCTAATGTTATTTAGAACAACAAAAGATCATCTGAATATTTAGAGCTTTATATTTTAAAACTACGTTTAAGCTTCAGTCAGAGAAAATGGACATGAAAGTGTTCATAACTCTCTAAAAATAATAAAAAAATTATTTAACATTTATAAAAAAATAAATACATAAAAAAATAAAAAACACTAATACAAGCTTGTGTAAAAGCAAAGAAATGATTAATGCAAAGAATGAAGCTAATAATGACGCATCAGTAAAGATATATTGATGAGTCATTATTAACTTTTTTTCACAGGCAAATTGTGGAAAAAAAAAACTTTCGTTTGAAAAAAAATGTATTTTATTTTTATGAGCTTTTTTTCAAGCATATATTTAAACTATATTTTAAAAATATGTTTGAAAAATGAGCTATATTAAAATTAAACAGTAAAATTTCAGTCACAGTTGTATTCATATTATCTAAAATGAAATAAAATTTATAAGGTTGATACCCAAAATTTGAAGTCAAAAAGATCGTCAAATAATGATAGTGAGATTAATTCTTAATGTAAAAGCTATGTTTAAATATTCATATTTTTAAATATTAATTGCAACACTATAATGATAAAAATTTGAAGTATCTCCTATTCATTTTAATATATTGAAAATATACGAAATATAAGTATAATATTTTATTCATAATTTAAATCAATTTGGTTTACCAAATTATATAAAGTTTAGAATAAATACTTAACTATATAAAAGTATTGGAATATTCATTGCATTTGCCTTCAATCAATATCTATACTGTGAAATTTGGGGTTCATTTCATCTTTAATATGATTCTGCATATTCAAATCTTGTCTAGATTTATTTTAATAAATGACTTAAGTATGAATAACATTATAAAAATATTTGATTACAATTTTTTACAAATAAGAATAGATGATATTTTTTAATTTATATTAAATAATAATATTTAGAAAAAGATGCTATATCTCATCTGCATAAAACAAAATCGTATCAGTAGTGTTCGATTTAGGATATTTATTTAATTATAAAGAGTATGTAATTTTCTATAAACTTCATATATTAATAATGTACTTTAAAAATGGTATGTTTAAATGTTTTCTCTCACTTATATAAATGGATGCATTCAATATAAAATATTTTTATACCTATTTATTTTTTTCTCATATTCACCCATTTAGAAACTATTTTAATTCTTTTTATATTTTTCTTAAAGAGCTGAAATTTTATCTAATATTTGAGTGTTACTTGCAAATTTAAAAATAAAGCTCAAAATATGTTGAATAGACACATGATCGGTTTTACAAAATTTAGAAAATTCATTGAACTTTTAGAAATATAAAATTTTGGCTCAATATTTCAGAATTTACTATTCAAAGCTCATTGAAATATATTTTCTAAATCATATATCTAAGAAAATTTAGATAATGTATATTCTAAAATTTTCAAAGTTCAAATATTAGTAATAACTGGATAAGTAGATAAAATATTCTGTAAGAAATGTCAGCTTTAATAAACTTTAGTACCATAGTGAAATGAAATGATTTTTATCGCAAAAACTTTTATAAATATAATCAGCCAAACATATTACACACTTAGAGTGAGAAAAAATAAATCAGAATATAAAACTTGAAGGAATGAAATAAATTGTCAAAGAATTCAATTTTAACATAAAAAAAATATAAGTTTTATTAAACTTTTTCTCGTAATGTGTGTGTGTGTATGAAAAGAAACACGTTGATGATTCATTAATTAATATGATCTTTTATTATACTTGTGTAAAGTAACATAGTATATTATAATATATGATGTAAATATGAAATAAATATGTGTTAAATTTAATGGAATTTTAAAATTTTTAAAAAATGTATTCAAAAATGAAAAAGAAAAAAAATAATGAAACATTATGACATTATTTAAATTTGAACACTTTCACGCATTGTTAATATTTATGGCTATAAAATATAAAAACAATTATAAGTATTAAAATGTAGTTTAATACCTTCAAAAAGTATACTTCACTATTGTATAATTTACCCCCGGCAAATAGTTTATTAATACATAATTCCCAAATAAATTATCAATAAAATAATATTTTATAATTTAACTACGCTTATTATTCTGAATTACATTAAAAGGGGAAATTATCAATTATAAATTACTTGTAAAGTTATATTGAAGTATTTAGTTATTGTAACTGAATTATTACCTAAAATAGCACTTAATCATAGAATACTGAGAATTAGTTGCATGATGATAGATTTTCTTCAGTGAAGTATATTAAATAAAAGACTATATGTGTGTGTTAAGCATAAAATATGAGTAATCTCGATTAAAGCAAGCGAATCAGGGAAGATTAATAAAAATAAAAAGTTACTGTTTATATTATAAATATTTTGCATAAATATTATGTATATTGAATCAAAGCAAAATATTTTTTCTCGTTAAAAAAATGTATTCCTATGATTCTCATTGCACATAAACATAATATAACTAAAATATACACCAATAAATAAAAATTCGATGTTTCTATGTATGTAGTGTACAAAATATTAAAATTTAGAAAAATCCTTTGCCCATAAAATAAATCAAAGATGACTCACTTTTGATAACAATAGTAGCACAACAAAACATTAGCTTATTGTTTTTTTCTTTTTATCTATTATGAAGTACATCTACAAGGAGTTTCATTGATAAAAATTTTACCAACATTTTCTAATTATTTCTATTCAAGAATGAATTTTCCTGTGTTTCATAGAGACAGTAATGTATAAACAAACAGTCATAAAATGCAAGGATCAGATAAAAAATCAGATAAAATAGATAAAAAATCTATGTACGTGCAAAAATGTCCTAGCAAAGTAGTATGGGAAAAAGCAGCACATCGATCATAATAAGAGATTTTTATATTATGATAATCAAAGTTTGGAAAACTCTATGAGATATCTCTGATAAAACAATGTTTTATAGATTTCATTTGATTTAATTATTACTTTACCATGAATTGAGAAAGAATATTCCTTTAATATTCACAATGTGAATGACAACGTATATTGCATGTCCTTCACATATTTTATAAAGTACTAACATTTAACTATGTGCATCATGTGATATTGTATACACAATTAGCAAGAATATTTCAAGAATTCTTACCTGTAAAAATATTCTCATTGTATAGTTAAAAAATATGATAATGGTAAGATTTGTAATATTATTTTTTATATGTTTGAAAGCACTACAGCTTCGAAGAAAAAAATATTCTATAGCAATTTGTTATCGAAGACTGAATCATTAGCAGGTAATAATTTCAAGAATCATGTTCTTTTCAACTTCAAATCTTTTTACATTTGGTATGGAGCTGTCTAAAGAGAGACATTTTTTTACGATGCGATATTTCAAGTTTGATGACTTGAAAAGCTAAGGCACATTTTATACCTTTCATTACTTTATAATAATTAATAATAACAAATAATAATTGACTTTTTCCCTGAGGTAAGGATCTATTTTGATCTTTCTGAATTAAAGCCAATGTTTATAATATTATGTCTAAAAATATAATTCATATTCATATGAATGCCTTTACATCACAATTTTTTTTTATTTTCGATTTATTTAAATTTAATTTTGAAAAGACTGAAAAGCCATTTTAATTAATCTTATATTTTTTGACATTTATATTTTGACTTTTTTTAATAATACTTTTGAAAAAATATTATTTTTTATTAAAAAATAATACTTTTTTCGAATTCTAGGTGAAAGAGTCAATTTCACTCTTTAGTTCTGCAACGAATGAAATGTTATGCAATATGGCACACAGAAGGGTGTTTTCCAAAAGAGATTGAGTTTTCAGAAATAGAAAAACTAAACAAAAAAAAAAAAATAAAAACAAGTCTTGGTTTGCCATGTCTTAAGGTATTATTTCACATGGAGGACAGTGTAACCACGACTTATTTTAGTTATTTATGCTGCCGATTACGAATCTGCATTAAGGTTGTTCCTTTCTGAAATGAGAACGACATCTTTCCAAACAGGCTACGGCGGCCTTGCAAATAACATTAACATATATTGCAGAATAATATTAAAATACATATTAAAATTTCTGCAGCTGGGAAAGGATACAAATATTAATAAAATTACTGAATTTTTAGAAACTTATTTATTTTTTTAGGGCTTAAAAGAAAGAAACAAAGAAATGAAGAATATGGAAAACGATTAAAAAATTACCTGATGCTTGCAATGGATTCAAGCTGCTTACAGTGAACCTATAATGCTTTTTTGGAACAACTTCAACCGAAACGCATAGTCATCTGGATTGAGGTCTATCACATATGCATCCCTTTTCTTCAAATTTCTTTGTCAAATTATGTACAATTTTTATAAAACATGGGTCTCGTTTTAATTTATGATTTCTACGATAAATTTGCACTGCTGTATTTCTCCACTAAGATAAAATAACTGTAGTATTTTCTCCACTAAGATAAAATAAATTTATCAATTCACTTCGTTGTTTATCCGAAAGTGTAATCTTTGTCTGACGAAACAAGATGACTAGCACAAATATGAAATAACAATCTTAGAGGCGATGCTTAGCAAGAGTGTTCTGTGAATGGTTCTTCTACCTATTCCAGTGAATCATGCAAAATGCATTAATACATCTTTCTTTTTATTGTGATTGGTTCTTTAAGATGCTGTTCTTTGCAAATATTTTAGGCCACCAATTAATGTGTCATCATACATTAATCATGCGTGTCCAGTTCCAACGTTATTTAAGGTTTTACCATGCTTTGATCCATTTACGCACGAAAAAAGTGAGTATTGACATTCGAACATTCAAAACATTTTCACTGTAACCGTAATTGGGTAACATTTATTGTTTTAAATCATCACAGTCTGAACTCCATACATTTAAATAATCTTTTATCTAAACTTTCATTTCCATTCATTCATTTGTTCGGACACTTTGGATTCATATATAGAAGTTTCTCTTAGAACATTGGTTATTGAAAAATAAAATTTTAAAACAATAGATTTTCCAAAAATAGAAATTATGGGAATGAAGTTTTTCTTGCCTTTTAAATACTCCAAAGCGCTGAGCATAAAAATGTACTCCATATGTATTAATAATATTTGCGTATAACTCAATTAATATTCGGGTTGTATTACAATTAATGGGTGCAAATAGCATTAAATGCATTCCAAAACCTATCCCTTTTTTATAATAAAAAAATGTTTTGGAGTAAAGAGCCATCATGTTTGGAAGGATTAAACACGCACAATGATCATGTATTTATAGGTATGAACTATATAAACACCTAACTCAGAAAAACTTAGCAAAGTATATGCACAGCATATGGATTTAAAATTTTACTTATATATTCAAACATAATTTTCATAAAACAAAAGAATTTCCTACTGACAGATTTTCTTTAAAAGATACATCATATTATTTTCCCATATATACACTCCATACAGTGAACTTTAGAAATTTGCATGAAAATGAAATTCAATTATTTCACTTCTTAAAACTCATTTATGAACTTCAGTTATTAAATAATTAATAAATAACAAAACTAAATAACGAAAATACTTATTATAAGCGTTTATGGGTGCATATAGTTCCAAATATGCCATTAAAACCATAACATATATTTATTTTATTAGAAAAGATGTATTTTTCCAATATTACATCTAATTTTATATTGGCTTTAGAAATTTAAGGCACTAATAAGTTCAAACAATTACAGCTCTATAAAAATCCATTCTATTTTAAAACTATTCCATGCGGTTTGTATAAATTGGAGCCATAAAGATATTCTGCGTATTTATTTTATGATAAAAATAAATTTTCGAATAAAAATACTATCATGTATGGCTCACATTAAGTGCATTTAGTGCCAATGTATTACCCTTCTTGTGTTAACTTACAATACTAATGTACATGCAAAAAACTTAATATTTCGTCTTAATGCATTTATTAAAAAAAATTGCTTACTAAACAAAAACTTTTTTATAGCCTTTTAAAATTTATTGGGGCATTT
>JAPDSC010026429.1:0-15716 GCA_026290005.1 Latrodectus geometricus
TATATATTAGTGTGTGTGTTATTACATACTAAAATTCATAATTTAAAATAAATAAAAAGGAATAAATTATAAAATTAAACTGAAAAAGCAATTTTTCTCATTAAATTGATGGAAGAAAGTTTTAATACACACACAAGACATTTTAAATTAATTAAATTGCTTAAACCCAGAAAAATAAGCAAATATAAATTAAGGTCTTTTGTTATTATGGAATTAAATTTAAAAGTTGTACATAATCAAAATAATAATTTAGAGATCTTCTCTTACTTTCAATTTTATTTATGTGTAAACTAATTAAAAATTAATGTAAAAAAACTGAAAAAACTATATTGTTAAAATGCTTAATTTACAGCTAGAGAAAGAATTAGAAAAATTTTTAAATTAAAAAAAAATAATTATAATGTAAATTATAATATTAATTTTTAAATTATAATGTAAAAAATAATTATAGAAAATGTAAATGTCGAATAATTAGACTAATTAGTAAAAATATCTAAGTGGCATTTGATAAATATCAAATTTATGAATCGATATTAATAATTAATAAATGCTTAAATTTTCTGAAGAGATATTATTTAACTATGAGTTAAGTATTCATTAAAATAAATGAAATGAGTAAACCATTATTTATGTATATAATCTACATTATTTTGAAAAAAAAAAAAAAAAAAAAACACACACACACACACACTAGATATGCTTGGATATTGATTCTGGTTAATGTTAAATAAATATGCAAATATGCATGCATTTATGTTTATTTAAAAGAAAATTTTCGTAAAAATTCATCGTTAAACTACTAAGCATCTGCATACAATTTTAATACAACTACGCATAGTTCCAATGATGTTACCTTGACCAATAACCATTTTTTCTTAGAATTTACTGTTTTCTTTGAAAATGTATGACAAGTAATTATTATATATATACTTCCTCCTCATTTTGGTTAAATAATGAATTATATCCTTTCTGCATAATTGAATTTCTTGATTGCATTAACATACATAACTCATAAGCTCCAGGTGTTGTAGACAGGAAATTTTCTTTCCGTACTCTGTTTTGCATACGATAAACAAGAAAAAAGTTTTTCTTTAGTTTTAAGCAATAAATTTTTAAAATTAGAAGGAAAAATTAAGATAAAAATATAATGTAAGTAAATTTAATTGACATATAATATGAAAAAATTTATAATTGTCTCATCTTTATTTATAGTTAATGGACTATTAAGAAGAAAAATATTATTTTCTTTTTAATTCATTTGCATTCTATTTCTTAATTACTGCATTACGTAGTATTGTTTATAACATTACACTCATATCTGGCTGAATACATTAAACACACTCCATCACACCACAATTTTAAATCAAATTTAAGTGATAAATGGTGAACCATTACATTGCAAATACTTTAACACCATAGCGTCAATGGAGGAAAACCTCACTCAATGGATGATATACGTCAATAGTTTCTCTCAACACTTCGCTCTTCTTCCAGATTAAATATAAGGCTCGCAACTTAATGGATATGTTTGGACACCTTTCACCTTAAAACTTTTTTAGTAAAATTGATTTGAGTCATAAATTTTCTCTGATTTTGATAGAATTAAAGAATTTGGAATTTTTTAAACCATTTACAATAAAATATAAGTCTTTATTCCAATAAGATTCATCTTATGTTAAAGGTAAAAATCAATTTTCAAATGTACTAAATAAACTTGTGATAACAGAGCTAACACAATTCATAATCATGCTGATATACTTAAGCTAACAAAAAATTTGCTTTATTTAATAGAAAATTAAATATAAGACTATCATTGCTTTTTTATTGAATTTCTTGTTATTTTAACAATTTAAAAATAAACTTTGAAATTTTCAATATAGAAATGCTTATTATAAATTTTTTAAGCAGATTATACTGAGAATACTATGACATACATATCAGTTCCAAAACAATATCTTTCCATTTGTCTCTACCTAAATTCGGTATTAACCAGTTGTTCAGGTTTTTAACTGCACGTATCGGATATCCTAATAGCCGAAGCTTGTTGTAAGGAGTTAATCATATACCATGTATTCTTGAGCATATAGCATGAATTCTCCTCTGTGACGGCATTTCATAAAAAATGGTATTCACATGTCATAAGGAAAGAAATCCATTAGACTTCCAAACATTTCTTCGCGAGTGATAGATGTGCATACAAAAATCCAATAATCATTTCCCTTTGTTCAGCAGTGGTTTCTTCCATACTAAAAAGTGCTAAGTTTTGGTAAATCCAATTTAAAGAAACAGGTGTTTCTAAATGAATATCGGTATCTTACAGCTTTGTAGTATTTATTACGTAAAACTTAAAATCAATAATAATACATGAAATAAAAGAGCTCAAATAGTTAAGACCAAGCATTCAACTGTTCAAAATGAAGTGATCAAGTTACAAGTGTTCTTTGTGAGTACCTTTCATCACACGCACGCGTCAAGTTGATAGTTCAGTCCTTCACAAATGTTGTGATTATGGTGTAATTGTTGCAACAGCTGCCTTAATCCTGTTTTTTATGACTGTTGGGTCAATTGGTAATGGAGGAACATACACACGAAACTTCATAAGCCCTCATAACTAGAATTCACGTGGTATAAGATCTGGTGAGCATTGATACCACGTGGAACCAGTTTTGTCAATTGTGCAATAGGTGGACAATCTAGTTGTTTTTTGTTTTGGAGAAGCAACTGTAATTGGTACTTCTTATATTAATGTCTTACAGCTATAGTTATTTCCCCAATTTATAGAAAATGAACTAAATGAATTCATTTGGCAGCAAAGTGATGCACCGCATTACTGGAATAAAGATATACGCGATTGGTTGAACATCACTGCCCAGGATCGCTGGATTGGCCACAAAAGGCACAATGACAGAATTTGTTTCTCATGGTCTCCACGTTCAGCTGATTTCACTCCATGTTACTTCTACCTGTAGGGGATTATAAAGGATCTTTTGTAAGTGTCTCCACTACCAGTTGACCTACTCAACCTAACAAACAAGATTGAGGCAGCTGTTACAACAACTACACCACAAACATTAAAAAACATTAGGGAAGAACTAGAATATTGACTTCACGTATGCCGTGGGACGAAAGGAGCTCTTATTGAACACTTGTAAGATTGCACGTGTAAGTGTTTCAGTTGTTCTTTCATTTCATGTATTAATTATGATTTTAAATTTTACATAATAAATACTACAAGCGTTAATACATTTATATTCATTTATAAACACACTATACATCCATCTCACCACATGATTAAATATAAGGATGATTCTACTATCGAAATAACATCCATTTATAACCATAAAAAGCGTAAATAATCCATCGGTAAGTGATAGGTGTAATTATCACTTTTATAAATGAAGCAAATTAATATCAATAATAGCTTGTTTTTATAATTGTCATATATGCTTAAAAATGCATTTCATTTGCTATTTTTCTTAAGCTACGAATAGTATTCTGATGATCTGACAAAATGCTAGTTTTCGTTTTGAAAAAATATCATCTGAAATGTATATATGTCATGTATTATTGTTTAAACATCAATATAAATCATTTTTGCTTCAAAAGTAGAACTGCTTAATTAATTTTGATTATTGATTCTCTACAGTGATTTCCATGCCTTAAAAGTTGTATTTGTCCTTCTGTAGTAAGTGTTCTTTGTCCTTCTGTGTACATTTTGTAATGGAAGATCTTGTAACATATTCCTTTAATAAATCTAAGACCCCATAATGAAAGAATTGTCTGGCTTATTTCTTTCCTGCTGATGTATTGGTTAGTTATTTCGTCTCTCTGAAGTAGCTTTTCAGATTAATAATTAATTCCTCTAGGATCTTTTGATGAAAATTTGTATAAAACTTAAATATTACCAACTTTTGATTCCAAGACTGGAAATGAATTTACTAACTGTTGATTCCAAAGCTTGTGAGTCAAACATCTAGTTATCTGTTCGACCTTCAATGTGGTATGGAGTCTAAAATTCAAATTAAGCCTAAACTGTCGCAATAAACGCAATCACTAAGTTAGTGATAATGTGACTCATCTATTTGATAAAGAATATAGCCCAAGCTTTTATACTTTATTTTCTTTCATTTAACAGAGATTTTAAACTTTCTTTTAATTAAAAAATTTTAAATTTCAGAATGAACACTTTCTTATTCTTTAAATTTGTTCCATGCTTAAAACATGTTAGGGGATTAATATTCATGAAAATTTGGCATTCATCCACTTTTAACAGATATAACCATGAAATTCATGAAATTAGTTCCTACTTTATAAATGGATTTGACATTCATAAGTTGTGATATTCATCAACAGCATATGCGTGATATTTGCAACAAATGTGGTAAAGTATAAAAATTTTCTCACCTCCTTCTATATCAACGCAGGCAGCCCCCTTGCAACACTCCTCTGAATGGGAGCATTTTCTCCCGTAGCACCTCTCCTCCTCCCGATCTAGTAGAGCCTCCAGCATCTCTCCTCCCTTTTTATCCACCTGAGGAAAAGAAAAAAAAATCTAATTTAAAATTTTCATTCCTTTAGCCGAAAAACTAATTTGATAGCTACAGCTCTGGAGAGAAATACCACATATTTTTTCAACATCCCCACCTCTTTACTTCGTTTCCCCTTTTTAATCTCTGTATGAATCATGTAAGAGAAATGAATTGTACCACCACTTAGATAAATTATCACGGCAAAAGGAGAATGTGCAGTTTACATTTTTGCTGGGATCAGATGTATAATTAGTTGGTAGTTTTCTTGAACGAAATTGGATAGTTTGGAAGAAATATTTAATCTTTTTTTCCTGACAAGATTAGGCAATTGCCTACTGTAAAATGGGAAAATCATGAAAAGTGTAATCATGTAAGGGAATGATAACAGTAACACAGTTTTAATTATCTACATGGATGAATACCGTAAGAATCAGATTATCTAAAATGGAGGAAGATGGGTTTAAATTCATTTTTTGACATCATCGCCAACTCTTTTCGTGGTAAGTATGAAATATAAGTAAAGAAGGTATTAAGAATAAAAAATAGAGTAGTTAGTGTTTTGAAAATATAATACGATATGAACCATATTTTTACAGAGCCACTATTTCTTTAAACTTAGAATTCATTAAATTTTTAGAAATCCATCGTTAAGTGTTGATCGCATCCCAGAGAATCTAATATTTACAAGGGTCATAAAATGGAAAAAAAGAGTCAAATTATTATAAATATTATTTTAACTATAATTATAAGAAATATAATGTTTAAAAATCAAAGTTATTTAAAATGAAATACTTAAAGCAAATATTGAGACAAATTACTTTTATTTTTCAAAGTTCATTGAAGATGTCAGAGTTTGCCACAGATATTTTTTGATTTTTTTGTTGAAGAATGCAAGCTAATACTTTTTGCATGTAGACGAATTATTGTTCCTCTATTTGACTAATCCAGAATGAAGCGATTTAAGTGATGTTGTCGAAGTGTTGAGTTGAGACAAAATTATATTCAGTAAATAGATATACTCTTGCTAGCCATTGTTAAGGCTGTAAGAGTTCGGAATACACTCGACAAACAATTTGCCTCAGAGTTTGAGCTGTTCCTCACAATTTTCAAGTTGAAGATAATGATTGAACAAAAACTTCATAAAAGCCAACATATCAATAAATAGGATCTGTGATAGATTGTAGGGAGTACTGACCAAATTGTAAAATTATAGACATTAGTTGCATCAGATTATTGTTTGAAACCGGTATTGTAAATTTACCAAAATTCAATATCATTTACAAAAATTCAGTATCAAGATAGAACTTTTGGATTCTTTTTATATTTTAATACTCTTTCCTTAATTTTTGGTAGTAAGAGCATAAAATAAAATTACTTTACACTAATAGTTATAAAAATTGAATTAAAAATTCTTAAATCAATAACATAATGTAACTAATTGGAATGAAAAATAATTAATTTACTAATTAATAATAATTAATTTAAAACATTTAATCATACTGTATTACATACATTTTCTTCATTTCTCTCTTACATACCAATTCTGGCACATATGCATTTATTAAAAATCCAGGGATAGATAACAATAAAAAGGTTAACGTTTTAAAGTAATTTAGGTATTTGTCTAATGATTTCATTTTATTTCTATATAAAATCACTGTATCGGGAAGTTTGTAATAATCTTTAAATCTTAAGTAAATACGAATGTTGAAATTACCATTGCTAAATATTGTACTCCAAGCATGGATTATCAATAATTCAAATCAGTCAAGTGCAATTCTTTTCTAAATAGTTAACTAGCTACGAAGTTACTAAACTTAATTCAAAGGTATTCAACAATAGCTTAAAGATTAAAATCATTTCAGAATTTTAAGAATGAAAATATTTCGATAAACAAAGAGTGAATTTTATCAAACTATTGATGATAGCTTAAGACCTTACAGTTTCCGTTTTATTTGATTGTTATTTGGATGAAATTAATTATAATAAGGTATTTTGCATTATTTACCACATATTTTTCTAAAATAAGTGAATTGTGCTAATAATAGTTGAAGAATAAACTGGAAATCGTATGAGAGAAACTAATTATCCTTTTTATGATGAAAACACAACGAATTGATTAAATTATCAACTAAATATTCGTAGAAAAATATTCGAAGGAAGGGACAGATACACATTAAAAAGGAAAAACGTGCCATGTTTGAATTCTAAAATGCATTATGATGGAAATTAGGTCGATAATTAGTTTCAACATTTCATTTGAAAGAATATTTGACTGTAATTAAATAAGTTGGTAAAAGATACTCAGAGTCTAATAAAAATGCTGATAGCAAAGTATAATAAACGTTTTTTTAATTTCTCTTAGCAAGTAATGCGTATTAGTTACTATGCTTAGTCGAGAACGATTCCTTAATGACTTGGTCTCTGATGAGTTTTGGCGTAATTGTTAATTGAAACAAATCCCTTCGCAGCACGTTTTATCGTACGTTTCATCATCATTCCTTTTTTATCATTCATTAGGAAGATAAAACTCTAACCTTTCCTCTAATTCAGGCGAAAAGTCCAGTAGGAATAAAAATTAGCTACTAAATAATTATCATACGCGCGAATAGCTCCTAAAGAAACGTTACAGTTGTGAGTTTGTTTTCTTTATTTTTCATTTGAATTAGATCCAATTATATGCTTCTTGATTCCAGAGACTAATTATCATCCTTTGAAATCACAGTATGTCTCAATACTTGTTTACAATTCTTTCATGAATTACAATCAACTACTAATTACAAACATAGATTCAAGTTATATATATCAAATATATATATATATATATATATATATATATATATATATATATAAAATTTCATTTCTAGTTTAGTCGCAATAATTGATTTATTTTGTGTTAAAAATATTTTCATTGTATCGAGTTTTTATGTCATTTTCATGTGTAGACTCAACAACATATAATCTATTCCATTACAATCCAATTGTAAGACTGACACTTATAATTAGGCACGCTTTTCTTACACAACCATAAAACTGAAAAACCATTGTTTTGTTATGCCTATTTAATGTGTATTTTTTATTTCTAATGGTGGGCACCCTTGAGCAAGTAAGTACATTAGCCCATTTGCCGCAACAAGGCCGGAAATTGCTACTCATTTTATCGTTACCTGGTGGGCACCAGTGAACCAAGTCACGGAGGTACGAGGAGCATCGCCCACGCCACACCACCACAAGCCCGTTTCTATAAACGGGTTTGGGCCACATTCATCCATCATCTGAGGAAAGAACAAGAAACACAGAGAAAGTGAAAGTACATCCATGCCCGAGCCGGGATTCGAACTCAGGTCCTCTCCATCTGTAGTCAATTACACTAACCACTAAACAGGTTGGGCGGCCATATTTAATATGTTAAGACTTTTATATTGTTAAAGTTATCATAGATTAATTTAATATTCGTAGTTATAATATTATATTGAGTTAGTTTTGGCAAACAACTTTATTAGTTTGTGTAAAATTGACTTTGATTTTCTTCTCAATTGAACCAGGACTCTTAAATATCAAGAAGAAAATTTGCAATGAATTTTAATTTCTAATAATGAATAGACATGATGTGCATAAACAGGCATTTAAAAATAGAAAAAAAAATATTTAAATCAACTCGATTTTTTTCCTGTGTAATTAGTGAAACAACATGAATATACGTACCTCGAGATATCATTTATAAGAATATCATTTATTATCTGAAGCTTTGCTCATACAGCAATGATTTGACTAAGTAAATGACGATTCTTAAGTGGCAGCTCCTGCATGCTACCAATAATACCTCAATTATGTTTGAGGTAAGACAATTGAAGGAAGATGCAGAAGACCATGGTAAAAATGTTCGGTTCATACAATTGTCAATATCATGAATAACATGATATTTTACTTTGACTTGATAAAAACATATTCTGGTAAAACTTGAAAAAATGACCATATATACTGGGTACATAAGGTTAACATGATGTGTACAGCTGCAAGTGCACTAGAATATAGGATAAAAGTGCTTTTCTAACAAATATAATGCCATACTAGAGTAATTCAGGAGGAAAGCTAATATATGAGTCCTATTTTGTAGTTTTCATCACAACAATGACCACACTATTTCGAGACTGGGTCTTCAACTATCACTGCATTTAAAAGAGAGGGTCATCACAGAAAATGATAAATCTACATTTATTTACTATTGCAGGCTAGTTGTTTACCATTTTAGCCTTCTAGCATGATACATACGAGTTAAATGAATACATGTCTATGGGTATTTGGAAAGTAGATTTATATTTCTTAAGCGCCTTCTGTGGTGGTTTGTAGAGATATCTCACACCCAAATGTGCTTGGTATGTGGCTTTGAATTTCATTTGCAATGTAATCAAAGATAATTGTTCTACATTCTTATAACCAAATCATCTAACTGAACAAATCTTAGCTTTCAATAATTCTTTGCTTTTATTAGATATTTCACAAACCTCTAGAATGCATGAATTTGAAACGATAATATACTTCTCTCCTAAGCTTGTAGCACTCCATAATAAGACATGATCTCTCAATCAATGGATTCAAAATATTTCAGAAGGACAAGTATATCTGGTAACTTGTTGAAATTAGAATAATAAATTCGTTATTGCTTCATTTGTGGAAGAAAGTGAATAACAAAGGAAAAGTTACACATGATTTTATACAATTTAAGCCAAGGGGCTAGTTAGACTTAAATGCTTGAAAATGTAAGCAAACACATATTTCAGATATAGTTATGCTTGAAATTCCAGTAATATGCATTATTTCATAAACGTTAATTCCATGGCTGCAGTTTTAATAGTAAGAATTGTATACTAAATTGCTACAGATCCAAATAAATAAAATTCTGTTACAATTCCCAGAATTTTATCTTAAATTTGAATTGAGAATGACTTCACATAAGGAAATGAAACTTTTATCAGTCTAACCTAAACAGAGTTTCTGGCTGATTTGAAATAGGAACTGTGTTTCATTTTGAATTTTCGGTTACAGCACTTGTAATTAATTTTAACTTAAATTAATGCTGATTTAAACTCACAGTAATGCTCCTCCGTGATGTAATTAATTTATAAACTATGTAACATTCCTTTCGGGATTTATTCTAGTTTAAGAAGAAATAAATGTTGTTCTTTTCTTTTTTTTAAAACTGTCATCTGTGGTTAGCCATTAGGAATACAGAAAAATACTTACGATATCGGAATCCCCTTTTCTTACTGCATTAATACATATTTTTTTAAAGAATTTTTTCTCTATTCTATTCCAATTTTTGTAATCATTTTTAACCTTTGCAGTATGTTTGTGTTGAGGCTTGATATGCAAAAGAGAAGCTGGAAAGCTGTATTGTAATCGTTGTGTTCTTGACTTCCGTTGAGCAGTTCATGGATTCGAATCTTGTCTTGGGCTTGAATGCATTTTCTGGCTTGGAATTCACTTTAAACAATAGATACCCGTCTAGTTAGTCCTCGTGTACAAAAAATTATAAACGAAACGCGGATGAAAGTAGTTTGTAAACGCGGATGAAAGTAGTTCGAAACGCGGAAAAAGTAGTTGAACAATAAACGAAACGCGAATGAAAGTAGTTTTGATTTCAATTTTTAAGAAGTATTTGTAATTAAAAATATTAATATCTTTTTCAATTTATATTTAATTGATTTTTACGTGAAACTTCATTTCGTAGTGTGAAAGTGTATACTTTTGAAATAGAAGTAAGGAAATTATAAATATATTTAAGAAATAACATATATATATATATAAATGTTTTAAAACATAAACTTTTTTACACTAAAATTAGATATAACCTTATAAGTTTTAAATAAAAACAAAAATCACAAAAGCTTGCGATGTTGATTCTCTAATTTCAGTACAAAATAATTAATAAAAGTCTTTATAATACGTAATAAGCGTTTTAAAAAAATATAGTGGAGATTTTTATACCTCATTTGGTAAATAGAGTTTTTAAAAGGTTCATTACAACTATATATATATATATATATATATATATATATATATATAGCTAATATTAGCATTAAACTAATAGACAAGTAATGATTAAATGTCAATCTTGATGGTCCATTAACTAACTATCTAACATTATTTTCTTCAGTGGAAAAATCTCTCTGGGTACTGAATAAATGTGATTTTCCACACGTGGTACATAAATGAAAAGTCCAAATGCCAAGAATGAAAATGCATAGAAATACTAGAAAACTTTTCTATTTTTTTTAAATGAATATTTTTTCATTGTTAATTTCGTAATGGTAATCCTAAAGAAATATCAGTATTGATTGAAATTATTCATAAGTATCAGTATTCATTGAAATTATTCATAAGTATCAGTATTTATAATTACATATTTGGTATCATAAATAAGTAATTAGAAATGGATATATCTGAATTCTTAGTATCGTATTCGGCTACATTCACCACTTAAATGATACGAGAATCAAATACACAGAATAAAACTAATTTCGATTCTGTATTATCTTCAAGACTTTTCTATCGACAGCTAACTACAAAGATAGTAACATCAAAAATATATATAGATTGGAATAACAAGCATATATTAATGAACCAAATTATTAATTTTTACATTTTGAACTACAAATTTACTATGTAAATATAGACATAATATTTATGGAATATGTAATTATGTTTTACAGGGACATTATTCTCAGTAATTCTTTTTAATTAAGGAAAATTAATTAAAATCTTATACATTTTATGGTTTTGTACGCAAATTAATAATAATATTCCTGAGAACAACTTACCCACAGGAGTTATTTTTCAAATTTATCATACATTTTAAAGAATTTTAACGTATACATTTCGAATTCTTTTTTATTCTGTTGACAAAATTTTAACCTAAGGACCAGAAATCATTATTAGTTGAATTTTATTCTACCTCTTCTTCTGAAAATAATTTTAATACAATATTATGAGATTAGCTGAGTGTTTTCTAACAGAAAAAATATTTTCCTTTGTTTCCTTAAAAGAAAATAATAATGAATAAATTCAGATCTGGCCAAGGAAACTTATAAGCGAATGGAAATATAAGAAGTTAAGCAGTATTTACTTTTAATTAATCACTTATTAATTTTATTAATTATTTTATTAATAATTTTATTAATTCTATTTCTTATTTTTTATTTGATCGCTTATTAAATTTAAAATTAATTTCTCTTTAAAATTAAGTAAATTATCCAAAGATTTTGAAATTTAAATGTGGAAAAATGCTGTTAATAAATTGTACTGTAATAAAGTTAAGTAAAGTATGTAATGATTTTGAAATTTAAATGTGAAAGAATACTGTCTCAAATTTAAAAAAAGTCAAATATAAAACCATTTACGAAATTAAAAAAAAATATTTTTGAAAAGAAGAATATTAATTTATGTATTTTCTCACTTTTTATAACTAATAAAATTGGGTAAGAATTTAAATTATAGGGATTTTCTATGCGTTTTAATGCAAGAAATTTATTGTGTTTACAACGTATTGAATTACATCATTTCGGTACTTCTGCACATGCTTTCTGTCTCAGAATATAACCAACTGACTTTTGACATTATGTAATGAGTAGAAAATATTATGAATAATAAACAAGGTGTAATGGCGTGATGTAGTCACATGCGGCAAGGGAGGAAACCCGGATAACTTCAAAGAACTTTCGCCGACAGACGTGTATGTTTAAAGTTGAAGCACACTAATCATTTACGTAGTTTAACAGTGTACGGCATCGAACCTGGGATATTACTTTTCAAAGAAAGATGCCCTGACACTAGGCCATGGTGAGCCCAGCCAATTAACATGTATATTTTAATCATTGGCAGCTTAATAATCAATGATTATAATGATGTCTATACCTAAAGTGGTAATCTCTCTCTTCTCGGAAAACTAAGTTTGCAACCTAATGGTTATCTGGAATGGTTCAATGACTCATAGGTTTGAATACCTTCTTGGACTTGTGTGTTTGTAGTTATTTGGAATCCCCTTGTAGTTGTTGGTCAAGGTTTAATTAGCTCTCGTTTGAAAAAAATAAATTTTGCACTTGACAAACAAACCAGTCGCTTCTCGAAGCTTCTACACGCCATCAATTACTTCCTAATAATTCAATTAATTTTTCTCAATTGAAGAGCTTATAACTTAAGTAACGTTTTTATCAGATACCTCTTAAGCATTAGAACAAAGTCTTTATATTATTACAGGCCGATTACAAAAATATTCGAAAATGTATCATTAACCTTTGGAAATTAAATAAAACCCTGTTTTATATTAAGTTGTTTGACCTTATTCTCAATGGTTATTTAATTTTAAACATGTAACAAGATGTCTTTTTATCTTTACCTTTATTTCCTCTGACAACTATACACTGATATAATATTTTCTTGATTTTTGATGATATAGATTTTTTTAAAATATTTCTCAATAAGTTTTTGGCAATCAATTTTAATTAATCAATTACTTATTTGATGACATTATAATTTCAAAATTAGAAGCTGCATTTCTGTTAAATTTTCAATGAAAATAAATACTTATATATACAATTCTCTTAAAAATTTGCCTATATACTTTAATTTTAAAATAATGGCCTACATTCAAACAGTGGTATTTCGTAAATTTCAAATAGGAAAGCTCTATATTTAAAGGTCAAGATACTCATTTATTTTGGCCTTTTCTTTGCTTGTTTAAACGATCATAATAATAGTGCAAAGAAATTTAAGATTAATTAGCTTAGATTTTCATTAACATTAAATATACATTACTATATACTTAGAAGTTCGTAGTAAAATATCGGTAAAAAATATATAAAGAACCAACTTTACATAGTTTCAAGTGTTGATCATAAGTTTCTTTTGCTATACCTAAATTTTTATTGCATTAGAAAAACGGTAATGCATCGTGATACATTTTTTTAACTCGATAACCTTGGTAATCAAATTGCTCCAAAAATTTATTCAATAAAATTAATGCATAAGTTATTTTTTTATTAAATAACTTTAATCTATAGAGCCATTTTAATTAACTAGTTAATTTTAAAAGATCATTAATAAATGTATAATAAAGATATTAATTAGTTTAATTAATACTAAAATTTAGTATTAGATATCAGGAGCAAAATTTTTTAAATCATGTTTGCTATAATATTAAATAAACAGCTTTTATAGTTTTCTTTTGAAAAAGAAAATGTATAAAAAAAAATTTTAATTCTACAATTGCTGAGCAAATATCACATTGTTAGACAGCATATTTATTCAAAACTTAACATTCTCTTAAGTTAAAAGTCTCATATTTCTTAAAATTCTATTTAATATTATAGCAATAAGATTGATTTTATTTCGTAAGACTTAACTTTTTAATTTCAATTTCTTGTTAAACTCGAAAAAGAGAGATTGAAATAAATACTAAATTATTCTAATGAGTTTTATTTAAAATTAAAATACTTCAAATGGCATCTGCTTTTGTTGAAAATCATTGGCTCAGTTTTAATTATAGAATTGCTTAAGTATGTTAATGAACCCTTTCGAGTAATTGGGTTCGAATAACTTAAATGATTTGAGAATATTTTAGAAATAGCTTGAGATGTTCTTTATCAGACATGTCATACCCATCTCTAACAGAGATTCTAAATCAGGATTTTCTCATTCAATTTCCGATTACGATTTCACAGTTAAATAGCTGCTTGAGTTGAGGAATCTTTTCAAGAAAGATGAGCTTGATCTGACATTTAATCAGAATTATTTTGATTTAAATTTGTATGTCAGATGTGGTTCACTTAACTTACAGGCATGACTGAACTTTTTATCAAAATTAATTACAAAATTGAAAAAAATTTAATTCGTTTTCTAGAATTCGCTCAAAATAATTTTCTGAATTTGTCGATTGATTTGTTAATATATTTATTTTTTTAATATTTTTATGATTACACACTTTATTTAGTTAAGTTATGGATATTAACAAATTACTCTCAACTTTTTTTGGTTGGTAATATAATGTGTTTAAACACTAAACAAGCAATTTTTAATTTTTTTTACAAGTTTACTTAATTGCTATTATTTAATCACTTTGTATTCCCCTGTATGAGTGAAATCCTAAAAAAATATGGCTTCATAGAAAGTGTACTGTTATTATTTTTAAGATTAAATTAAATGAGTTTGTTAAATTTATGACCTTAATTTTAAGAGAATTGTACTATGGTAGAAGCCACTAACTATAAAAATACTTTTATTCTGAAATTGAAAAATTAATATCTAACTTGAAGCATTACACTATATCCAGAAAAAGTGGATTCAGTTATGAATTACAATTTTCTTTTTTTAACTTTATTTTGTTTTCCTTTTCAAGATCATCACTTCTATCTAGATTTTGTTTCCAAAATCACCATAATATCATTTGCATTCATTTCATGTTTCCGAATAGCTTTTATTGTATATCTATGCATCTCAATTATATTGCAAAACTGCAAGATACATTGGATTTTCAGAACTTGATACTATATTTCGCTAATTTATATCATATTTTTGTCTAAGACATCATTGTTAAATCAATTTAACTTTTTTCGCAATAATTAATTATAATTAAAGGGAAAATCATTCAATAAAAATATTAATAATAATATAACCGCTCTTGTGATGAAAAACTTAAGCAATTTTGGTTTTATATAATTCCATTTTTCTGATCTAGATATGCATCTAAATTGATTTTTGGTTTTTGTTCAGACAAAAAAAAAGTTAAATATTTAAATGGAAAGTGTTATGAAATTTATAACTTATTGCAACCACTTTTGCAATGAAAAATAATTGTTGAAAAATTTTGATTTAAAAAATTAATTTTTCTTATTCAAAAAATATTGTATATATATTTATCTGAAATATTAAATATGGTATTTCGATTCATCTTTTAAGTTATACGAAGAATAAATAATGAACAGCATCTATGATAAATATGTTATTAGTATGCAGAGGCAAATTCAAATCGCTGTTATTAGGACTACAGAAACAACATTTGGAAAATGGAAGTGTTGACTAAAATTAGCTAAAAGATAAAATGAATATTTGCATTTAGTATTAATGCCCAGGAAAAATGTATATAATAAATACTCTTTTAAGTATATTTTAAGTGATTCTCTAATATAACAA
>JAPDSC010026430.1:0-10929 GCA_026290005.1 Latrodectus geometricus
AAATAGCTAACAACTATAATGAAATTATGCATATTATTTACTAATTTCAAATAATAAATAATTTATAAACGTTTGTAAAAGCTTTACCAAAAAAGCATTGTAATTTTAGGATGGAAGATTCAGAAGAATGACTTGAGATACCTTTCTTTTTTCAAATTATAAATATTATGAAAAAAAGTAGAGAAATAGCAATTTGTTCAAATAAAATTATATCAAATCAAGACATTATTTATGAACCACCAGATCAATGACAGGTAATACTTCACATAAACAGAGATAAATGATGTTAATGTGATAAAGATGATAAACAGAGATTCAGATGTTTCACCCATTCGATAGCAGCTTTCTTTGTTGAAGATGTTAACAAAAATTCATTTACAAAGTGACAGCTTCAATTTACAAGGCATGAACAAAAAAATCTATGTTGATTGATTATGCATAAACCACCACAGCAACCGTAGCAATTGATTCAAATATATACACAGCAAATTATCAGATATATTGATAGGCAACAAGAAATCCATTTAACAAATCACTCAAATTCAGTAAATTCATTTTAAGAGGTAATACTTTAACATGAGCACAGCAACAATAAATTTTGGAGGTAATTATAATAAACTTTCTTATAAAAAATGATGTCTAACAATTGATCCTCAATAAATATGCAATCTTAATTTTACACATACTTTTCAAAAATTACATAACACCAGACTCTCCCCACAGAGAATTAACAATAGAAGCAGGCACAATATTTGAAAATTTAGACACAAATTCTAAGCTTGGAAAATTAGGCAAAATACACAAATTTAACATACAACAATAAACACAGGTAAATTTTTTTAGATTTTTTTTGTCAGTTAAGATAACCATCATTTATATAGATTTATGAGCAGCAAACTTCATACACATATTTTCCCTTCAAACCAGCAAAAATAGACATTCATAAATAATTATTCTTGATTAGACAGCATTTTTCATGTTCTAAAGATCATCAACAGACTAACCACAATTTTGATGTATACAGAAAGCAAAATCCACAATTAGTAATTTTCCATAATAATAAAAAAAAGACAGCCCCTTCATTTTTAGATTTTTTTTTTGTTTACAATTTACAAATGTTAAATTATCTAACATAATGAACGATAAGATTTAAGTTAAGTGAAATGTGATTTACAAATGTTAAAATCAGTTAATCTAGTTTTCAACTAAGTCCAGTTCAAATGTAATTGCCCATGAAAATATTCCAAGTTCATATACATTCTTTAATACTTATGAAAAAAAACTTATGCCGATAGTGGAAATAATTACATAAACAAGTTCTAAATCGCAAAAAGCTTTTTGTACAAATAACAATCAATTTAGTCTCACTTATTAAAAACAATTAAAAGAAACTCGAATAGCTTAAGAATATAACATTTAAATGAAATTTCTGCAAAATAGCCTTATGACAGAAACAGAAAGGATAGGAAAGTAAGAAATTTCTTTAATGTTAGTAAAAAGAGAAAAGAATTGTCACAAAGCTATGTTACAAATTTTTAGAAATATTTTTTGACATTTCAAGATATTTAAAAATGCTATTAATAAATACTGAATTAAAAATTAGAATTTTCTTTGCTTAAATTTTCAAAAAATGTTTTACGATATTTAGACGATCATGATTAGTTGAATTATAAATTTAAACCTTTGGACATAAATTTTTAATTTATATACTTTACAATTCTCTTTGTTTAAGACAGTCTTTTAAAAAATAATTTATTAACTAAAATTACAACATTTATAGTTAAACGTTAGAAATCTCATCTTTCAAAATGAAATTTAATAAAATTCGGTTACATATATTTATATATTGCTTAAAAATTTTCAGACAAAAGATTTTATAAATTTGATAAGAAATATATTTGATATTCTTATTACAAATGTTTTAACAAGCTCTTCTTAATTTGAAATAAATTTTATTATGAAACAAAAATCCTGTTTCTTGAAGTACAAATCTTTCCGATTTATAAATACAATATTTTCATTATATTAACTATTATTGATATAAATTCAATAAACTTTTCAAAATAATGAAGAAAACAAAATGCTTGCTGTTATAGCAGGAAATTACAATATTTATTAAAATTTTTAAAAATGCAATGGTAATATGTGGATTTTAATATACATCAAAAACAAGTTTATAAACAGTTTTAAAAAAAGATTTTTCAATAATAAAATAATACAATTAACAAATGCAATGAAATGTTTTTATCAACAGAGTTTAAACATAATTAAGAAATCTGCACATACTTAACATCTCAGACCTTTTTAAAATATTCAGATTTTTTTATACACTATTTCATCAAGCTCACATTCATATGTTCTCTGCATATCATTAAAAATGCAAGAAATATTTTAAGAAGACATAAAAAAAGAGGTTTAGTAAATAAAAAAATTTTTTTAAAGGTTTATTAAACAATCAGGGTCGTATTGTCTTAAAAGGAGCAAAGTAATTTTTCAATTATTTATAACTAAAAAATATTTGTGTATATGCAGTCTGGGATGCTTTAATTAAAAATTTATTATTTCAAATCATAGCTCTGCCCATTCAACTGCAATATTCTGCTTTGTTATAATGAAGATAATAATTTGATAATACTTTGAAAATAGTGTTTTCAACAATGACAATTGTTCTGAGAAAAAATTTTTGTAAGAAGGAAAATATTCAAAAACCGAGTGATAAAAATCGTAAAGAATATTTATAAAAATATGCATAAAATAATGCTACAAAACTTAAAATCATCAAAACACTTCATGGCAAATCAAATTTGAAGCAATATGCTCTGTATAAAACTAATTTTATTTCTTCTGTTTACTAAGCTAATAAAATTCTTCGTTAAATAAAAAGTTCAGAAGTTGTTTTATTGTATTTTATAAATATCTTAGATTTCTGTCATATTTAAAATTATTCTAAATAAAAATATTCAAGCATATTTAAACATTTTTTGGTAAATTTCCAAACTGTATCGAAGAATGTTTTTTTCCTTTATATTCTATGGTTATTAATCTTGTTAATTCATTCTGCGCTATTGTCATTGAATAATAATTCAAGGACTGCAATACACAAGTTTGAACTCAATGTGCTCACTCCTCATAGTATAATCAAGTTAGCAAGATATTTCCTATAGTATCACCAATAACCAATAATAACTGAAAAAATATAGTTACAAAATTAAGTACAGTTTGAAAAGATAAACACCATTAATGTTATCCCATTTTCTTAAAAATCCTCTGCAGATTGAAAAAAAATTTAAAATGTGGAGTATTTTAGTTTTGTCATATATCTTATGAATATCTTATAAAAATGGTTTCGCTGACAAAGTTTATTCAATAAGACTTCAATTACATCTACATAATCAAATTATCAATGTAATCTTATTTTACAAAACATTGCAAAAGGTTTTGAAACTACTAGTGTAAAGAGTTGCTTTGATATAATTTATCTTAATAAATAATTCATTATAACGCTTAGAAAGAAACTTTTCATACATTAGAAATTTCGTGATATTTTTTGTATACAATTTTTTTTTAAATTCTGACATTTAATTATTTTACTTGAAGATCGTCAACAGGGAAACATGATTTTAATTACATATGAGCAAAGGATATTTTCATATTCATTGGGAATTCGAGATAATAAATTTTTTTAACTAATTACAAAATTTTAAAGTTTTGCACAAATATTAGTATATAAAATATTTCATACGATTGTAAATATTTAAATAAAAGGGTAATAGTTATCAGCATTGAAGAACAACATGGAAAGCAATACCATTCATTAGTTTAAAAATTTTTAAAATCCATTCTAAAAATCAAGTCTTTAATATAGAAAGCATTTTTTTACACAAAAATTTTTAATATAACAAACGTATCAACCTATTTATCCTTATGCAATACACAATTTTGATTTCCTAATTAATTATTGATTGTCCATGGGGAATCACAAATCTCACGAAGACACATCCTAAAGTTGATTTCTTAGAATTTCATATTTTATAGTTATTAATAAAATTATCATATAATAGTTAATAAGAATTATGTAATTATAATTTATTAAAAATTTAACATCTAAATATTAGTTTCTAGACCAGTGTATGATTTATTAAACAAAATTCCTTGGAAATTATATTATTAAAATGTTTACAAATATTAGATTACTGTTTAATATTTTGACAACCATAAAATGTATTTGTTTACTTGGTTTAACAATTATTTCTGGATTTATTAATAAAGAATAAATAAATTCACTATAACACTTAATTTCAATAAAACACTCAGAAATTAATAATTTCTTACATAACATGAACTCAAATGGTAAAAGATAATTTCTCCAATGGAAATCAGTTGGTATATTCAATGAGTTGTTAGTTAACAAAAATATCCCAGAGCTAACAAGGTAGGTATTTCAATCAAGTGAGTTTTGATTTGATTTTTTTTTCCTCACGGGTTAATTTTTCGGAAGAAGGCTAATTTGTCATGGTTTTGCATCACAAATTAGCCTTTGTGGGGAAAACGCTTCATGTGTAGTTTATAGTTTCAATGGATTCCAAACATCTACTAATGTGAAAACCTGTGACAAATATCACAATTTATTTATTGTTGAACTGAACTAGTTTAGACATTTAATTTATTACATGTTTGATAGCCCCAACTAGACACTTTATTTATTACATCTCATAAAATTTCCTATATTTCATGATTTAAGATAATTTATTAGGAGAACATGTAATTTTTCTTACAGTATTTCCACATGCTTGACATTTTTATACTATCCTCACTACCTTCAAAAATTCAAGGTATCTAAAGATAAAAAAATAATTAAAGCACACATTAAAGAATTTTCCAATTTGATTTTAAGTGACAAAAAATTACTCGCGGAATGCTTCACAAAATTGTGCAATACCAGAACAAAAATTTCTACCTAAAGAAGAAACTCTTCTTTTAAGAACTTTTTAAGCAAATTAGTCGAGTAAATATTAGAACTTAATATTCTGAATGAAATTATTAAAATGAATATTGATGTTGCTTAGGCCAGAATTTGTTGAACACCCTTTTAATATCTACATTGCAGTTTGTGTTTGTAGCTCAATGAAAACTTTGGCATATTAAGGTTAATTAAAACCAGACCTTCTTGCAGTTCGAAGAGGACTCTTAACTATCAACCTTTTCGCGCCTAACGGGACACATACGTTCCAAGCAAATTTCAAAAAAATCTTTTGGGACAGAAACGCTTCTCTGTGTAATGAGAGACTTTCCCACCAGTCCTGCCAAAGTTTTTTAAAGTATTTTCATTCATCCTGAAATTAGATGGCACTACCATAAATAATGCTATTCCTGCGTTTTTGAAGTGTTGTAGCAGCAATTCCATTATTCATACCTCTGACAAGCCCACACATTATGGAGCCACACACGGAAATTATATCGACCTCCTAATTACCAAAACCATCTCAGCCCCTATCGAACATATTACTTTTGAGGACTTATCCTCAGATCACTTCCCCGTTATTGCTTATTATAACAATAAACAAAAACATTTAACGTTAAAAAACTCCGTTAATTGGTTTAAATTTAGACACCTTGTTAATGAACTTATACCCAACAACTTATTTCTCAAATTCAATAGTACTGCAGAAATTGACTCCAAAGTTAATAAATTAACAGCTTCTATTCAAGAAGCACTTAAGCTTTCCTCTACCCAAAAAGAAATAATAGCGGAGGCCAACCTGCCGGACTCGATCATCCAGCTCATCAAAAACAGAAACAGGTTAAGAAAAGAATTCCACCGGTATAGAATACCCTCAATCAAAAAACAAATAAACGCCCTTAGTAACAAAATTAAAATCGAGATCCAAAGACACAATGAAAAAACCTGGGATGAACACCTTGCCAAGCTTAACCTTGAGGACAGGTCACTGTGGAATGCAGTAAATAGGAGGAAATTCAATAGAAAACAATTTCCACCAATTAATAATGGCAATTCGTACTTGGCATCTGATGAATCTAAAGCTGAAGCTATAGTAGATAGCCTCAGGAATCAGTTCAAGCTTAATGATCATAACACTCCCCCCCCCAACAAATCGAAATCTTTAATTTTGTTAACAACTACCTTTTTGTTGATAGACAACCCCCTACGAATATAAATGAAACAAAAGCTTCTGAGCTAGGTAGAAGAGATCATTAATAGTCTGAACCCTAGAAAAAGTCCCGGAAATGATAATATTAGCAATAAAATTATCAAACAACTCCCAATTAAAGCTATCTGCCTCCTCACGGAGATAATTAATAGTATTATCCAATTAGATCACTTCCCCCCCAAGTGGAAGGAAGCAGTTATTATCCCAATCAAAAAGCCCGACAACCCCCCCCTCATTACCTACTAGTTATAGGCCGATTTCGCTCTTACCATCTCTAGCAAAGATCACAGAGAAAGTTGTTCTAGAAAAACTTAGCGAATTCGAAACTGAAAATAAAGTAATTATTCCGCATCAATTTGGCTTTAGAAAGAAGTATCAACAACTCACCAGCTCTTGCGGGTGACGGAAAAAATTGCGGAAGGGTTTAAAAACAAAAACTCCACTGGGGCCCTGTTTCTGGACATTGAAAAAGCCTTCGATCGAGTCTGGCACGAGAGACTTCTCTTTAAATTAATGCTGTATGGACGCCCTACGTACTTGGTTAAACTAATTAAAAATTATCTACAAAATAGAACATATCAAGTCAAAATCAAAAACTCTCTCTCCAGCTCCAGAAATATTGAGGCAGGAGTTCCACAGGGCTCGCTCCTGGGACCCCTGTTGTTCAACTTTTACATTAATGACTTTCCACAATATCATCAATCAATGCTGTGTCTCTTCACGGATGACACAGCTATTCTTACCACTCACAAAAGCTATGACACTATTCACAAAAACCTCACTACCCACATCAAGAAAATCGAGAAATGGCTATTAAAGTGGAAAATTAAAATTAATACTACCAAATGTAAGGCAGTAATGTTCACAAAAAACATCAAAAAATGCAATAAAATAAAAATTTTTAATGAAGAATTAAACTGGAGCGACGATGTAGAGTATCTTGGGGTCACTCTCAATAAAAGATTAAATTGGAAAAAACATGTTAACAAAATTATACAGAAATACATGAGAGCTGCTAAAGTGTTGTTTCCATTCTTAGCCAGAAATTCCAAACTCTCTATTAAGAACAAAATTACGGTCTATAAGGCCTACTTAAGACCTATTCTCACTTATGCCTCGTCGGTCAGGGGAGGCACTCCGAACTCAACGTTTAAGAAGCTTGAAGCCAAGCAAAGCAGCTTACTTAGGGTGATCTCCAATTCCCAATATTATTTCAGAAACAAGGACATCAGGAAAGCATTGGGAATGACCACATTACTCAACTTCCTCAGGCATTTAGCTCTAAAATTTTACAATAATATTTACAAAATCAATAATGACGCTATTCGAAATATTCCTAATTACAATATTTATAAACGTAAAAATTTCAAAAGACCAAGAGCGGTCCTTAGATTCAGTCCGACTATTGACTAAATTTTTCTTTTCTTTTCCTATCATGCAATCACAGTAGTAACCTTGGGAGTACTTACTGCCTTTCAATATATTCGCTTACTCTTATGTAAATATTGTTTATTTTTCCTCCTAAATGTGTAAATAAAAATAAAAACTCAGTTAAACAAACGTAAGTTTTTACGTTGGTTTAACTAATTATGTAACAATGTAAATAATGAGGTAATATTTGTGTAACAAGTTATAATGTATTAATTATGTAATTTTGTAAACTGTGACTGATCTTAATCTTTTGTATTTAAATAGGGTTTCGGCCTTAAATTTGTAAATATCACCAACTGTAAATATATTGAATCTTTTATAACTTCCTCTATAACAATGGGGGTTTTTTCCCCCTGCAGTTGTAAATACGTGTATTAACCAAGATTTATTGAATTGCTTCGTAACCAAGACTATTTGCGTTTGGAAAATCTGTAAACTGTTATTTGTCAACTGTAATTTGTATCCTCTTGCCTTGCAAGACTTTGTAAACTTTGTTTTTGATCAATAAAATACTCGGGAAACTTGGGGGGTGGGGCCAAGCTCCGTGTTAGGCTAAAGCGAAACCAAAACCATGCTGACTCTAGACAGACCACTATGTTCAACTTCTTCATTTTCTGCCAAATAATTTATTAGGCCAATCAATTTATTAGGATAGAGGCGAATGGCTTCATTAGCTAGTGACCTCGCAGAGAAAATAATAGACCATATCCATAAATAATGCTATTCCCGCGTTTTTGAAGTGTTGTAGCAGCTCATTCCATACTGTACAAACGTAAATAACTTTTTTTTTGGAAAACAGATGATGCTAAGTAATTACCACGAAGCTAAACAGGCAAAAGTAAATCGCACCATGAAAGATGGAAACAAGAAAGAATTTGAGTGCCCTGTGGCAATCGAATTCTACAACAAAATCATGGTAGGTGTAGACCTTGCAGACCAAATGGCAAATATGTTTATGAATTAAATAGAAAATCTTATAAGTGGTGGAAAAAAGTGTTTTTTCGCCTATTGATGAGCGCAGTGGTCAACTCATGGAGTGCGTACTGCGAAATTAAACATCGAAAAATCCCACTTCTTGATTTCATTGTACCTCTTGCAGAAGCCTTGATGACGTCCGGAAAGTTCAACGCCGTAGAGGAACTGGACGCCCTTCCAAAGCATCACTAAGTTTACTCAATGTTGGTGACCATCTGCCAGTAAAAACAAACACTCGACAGCGGTGCTGTAAATGTGCACAACAAAAAAAGGAATTGGGCACTAAAACAATGTGCACAATGTGTAATGTCCCATTGTACATTGATTGTTTCAAACCATACTATTCATAATTAAATTTTTTTGACTAGAAATTCATTAGTTTTCTTTACAAAATTACTCATTGAAGACTACTAGGACACATATGTCTCACTAGTCAGGACTGATGGGACACATATGTCCAGGTCCTAAATCAGTGTTTAAAATTTTCCTAAAAACATAACATCTTACTTTTAGAATTCTAGTGTGCTCTACTCATGGTTTATGCATCCAAAATTGTTGTTTTAAAAAAAAACTCGTCACGAAAGAGTTAAAAACATACAAAACCTATTGTGGGATTTGAAAACAGTTGAACTGAAGGCAAGTAAGCTTAGTATTCAGCTGCCAACTAGGCAAATCCACCATGTAAATTAACTTCAGAAGAGATTTTATAAGGCAAGTTCGAAAAAAGGAAATGCTGTATCAAAATTCAGATTTTAATTAATTTTTTTTCAACCCTAACACTACATATATAAAGAAAATATGACTTTTTAATTATTTTGAGTGGTGTACATAAGCGTAACTAAACTAATGGCTGATGTAGCATCAGAAATAACACTTGCACAATCTGGGGTTTACAATTAGGAATTTCTCACTTTGTAGAAGACTGCGATTTTAAGTTGCGAATAATAGGTCCGGAGTTACTTATGACAGTCAAGGGAAATGAGCCGATGGATACTTTTATAGAGTTGATGAAGTTGCCACAAAAATGATGTGCAGAATCCAGAATGTAGCTGAATGCTCTTTGACATCTGGAAGTCTTTGACATCTAGAATGTCTTCTGTTTCTGAAAATCTTGTGGAATGCTCACGAATGTTCTATGATATTTTAAAAATTCAAAGGAAATACTGGGTGAAAAATTATACACCGGACAGTTCTAAACAACAGAAAAATGTTAGAGGATGTCCTGGAATTTATTAAGAAAATTAAATTATCTTTGTCATGGGGATAAGCTTTTATTACTTCATAGGAAATACCATCAGGAAATCTCAGAAGATTTACTATGATTTCCATATGCAATTGTCATTATTGATTTGGAAATTCATTAGCTGGAATCAAGGTAATGTAAGGAACAATGTATACGGTATAAATTTTAGTGAAAAAATGTCAGAACTTCATAAATAAAAGCAAATGTTTTAAAATAAATAGTAATAAGTAGAAGGTTAAATTTTTCAGTCTTAATACTAATTTAGCCGTATTTCGAGTGATTGCGATTAGTAAATCAGAATAGAAAATGTAAATTAGTTTGGTAGATAATTGATATATACAAAGTGAAACAAATTCATAAATTGAATCAACGATTGTTTCAAAAAATTTATTTTCCTTACTTGCTTCTTAAATATTTCAAATGATAGGAAGACTTTACATTTAAGATTATAATCTGGATCTACAATTTGCAAACAGTTTTTACGCAATTTTATTGTATTGTAAAGAAAAGATAATTTAATAATTTAAACAATTTTTTTAAAATCTGTGTTTCTTTTTTATCACAAATTGATGATTAACATATTGATTAATTAAAAGTAAACTAAATAAGGAATAGATCGCATGAAAATCTCCCTTCAATTTCAAAAGTAAAATATTGAATTCTGGAATATCAGAGCGTGTAGAGTTCCTTAGTAGAATGCTATATCACTTTGTTTTACATTGCGTGATAATTTATTTTTAGGTCACGCGTTTTGCATCAATTATGTCTTAAAATATTTACAAATGTGTGTAATCAGAAATTTGGAATGGTTGATAGCTTTTAAGTTATTAAGGTACCTATAAATAAACTTACGATAAGTTTAATTTAATTACGAACTGTTCAGTACCTATGAGTTGATAAAAACGAAACTACTGTATTAAAACCCAATTTTTTATTGCCAAATTAAATTTTTCTGTTGTGTTGAAAAATCTCCCATCATTTATTCTTACTAATATTATATTCCAGATGATGAAAAAAAAATGACTATGTTATACTATTGGGGATGTTATTCTTAAATTTATTATTTTAGGTGTGTAAAAAAAAAATGTTATTTAGGAAAATCATCCAATA